>AP025046.1:24367413-24432286 GCA_036186865.1 Eustoma russellianum
ACCCTGTGGGTGATCAGCCCACAGCCATCATATATCCGTGCTGAAAGGTCCACGGCCCCATTACATATAACATATATCCGTGCTGAAAGGTCCACGGCCCCATTACATATAACATATATCCGTGCTGAAAGGTCCACGGCCCCATTACATATATCATATATCCGTGCTGATAGGTCCACGGCCCCATAAAATACTTCATTTTCCGTGCTGATAGGTCCACGGCCCCATAACATACTTTATACCCTGCTGTTGATTCACAGATCACGCTCTTTATACCCTGCTTTCGCAGACGTGACTCTTTATACCCTGTGATCAACCAGCAGCCATTTTGTCTTTCGAAAACTTTAAACCTTTCTTGTTCTTTTGCAAAACATATCTCAAATCAAATGCAAGTGCCCATGTCATGATGCAGGATGCACAAATAGCTTCATATCAACATGTAACACACACACATACATCATGCCTATCAAGCATACGGCCTTGCACCTCACACACTCTATGGTCGTGTTATTCCAAGCCCATTCTTGTCACAAACTCACTCAAGATTCAATCTTATTCTAACTTGATCAACTTACCATCCACACCTCAAATATACCTCAAATACCCTTGCATTTTATGTTCAAAAGAAGTGTATAAAGTTACTACACTTACATAGGGTGCTTATAGGGTCAAAAAGACTTCCAGAACACTTGGAACACCACTTGAAGCGCCTAATGGGGACATGAAGCGCCTCATGTAGGCGTTCGAAGTGTTCGGGGATGATTCAGGACACATTGAACACCACATGAAGCGCCTAATGTGACATGAAGCGCCTCATGTAGGCGTTCGAAGTGTTCTGACGGTTCTAAATTGCAGTTTTTCTGTACGGGAAAGCTCCAGGACACTTGGAACGCTACATGAAGCGCCTATAGTGACATGAAGCGCCTCATGTAGGCGTTCGAAGTGTTCTGACGATGCCAAACTGCAGTTTTTCTGCAGTAACTTCCACCCAACTCCTTTCTTCTTCAACCCTTCCAGATTCAACACTTAAAGATCCATCTTAACAACTAGATTCATCACACTTAACATACATCTAATCATGATTGACACTTATTGAATGTCTAACAAGATCCACACTAAATCTTCATCTCATTCACCACCTTCAAGAGTTATCATCAACAATACCCAACCAACAAGACTACAACAATATCATCACTCATCCCTCAATTTCCTGCACTTACTCTCGACATCTAAGTGTATACAATCAACACAAGAGTAGAGCAAGGCAAGAAACACATCAACATATATACTATCATGGGCATGGTTGACTAACAACAAGTACTGCACAACTTTTCCAGAAATTTGGCCCAAAGAACAAGTCTTTACGCAATTAGCAACAAGACTTACATATAACAAGCATGTATGATAGACAAGACAAGAATACTAATGTGTGATTCATATTTTCTCTTTGTAAGAACATAGGGCCAAAGGTATAAAATTTGCATAAAGCGTATAGAAAGATTACTTGCCTTGAATTCTAGATAAGCTTACGGATTTACTGCAGAATCTTGATGAGAATTGAACCTAGAATGGCCTTTATCCTTCCTTCTCCTTCCACTCTTCTTCTTCTTCCTCTCCTTTTCTCTTCTCTCTCAATTCCTGCGGTTTTCCTTCTTCTTTTGTGATGTTAAAACCGTCCCCCCCTTATGGCCAATGGGGAGTTATACCAAAGTGTGGTGTAACTCCCTTAACTCCTAGTAGGGACCTTTTAAGTAATTACCCTTAGTTTCTTTTAATTCTACTTTTAACCCCTTTCTTTTGTTCTTCTATGTTTTGTGCAACTAAGTCTCATAACTACATAATTAATTAAGTTGCACTTAAGGTTGACCTAGAGTGTTGAAAGTTGCTTAAAAGTCACGGGGTGTAACATTCCACCCCCCTTACAAAAAGTTTCGTCCTCGAAACTTACGTACCTTAGTTGAAGAGCTGAGGATACTTCTCCCGCATTTGTTCTTCGAGCTCCCAAGTGGCTTCACGTTCCGTGTGATTGCTCCATTGAACCTTTACATACGGGATCACTCGCTTCCTCAACACTTGATCCTTTCGATCCACAATTTTCACGGGTACTTCCTCATATGTAACATCGTCCTTGAGTTCCAAAGGTTGAGCTTCAAGTACATGACTCGGATCCGCCACGTACTTTCTCAATTGTGACACATGGAATACATTGTGAACTTGCGCCAACACCGGAGGTAATGCCAACCTATATGCCAAGGCTCCTACCTTCTCAAGTATTTCATAGGGACCAATGAAACGAGGGCTTAGCTTGCCTTTTACTCCAAACCTCATGACGCCCTTCGTAGGTGATACCTTCAAATAAACTTTATCACCCACATCAAAATCCAATGGTCGTCGTTTGGAATCTGCCCAACTCTTGCTACGGTCCTGAGCCGTCTTGAGTCTTTCCCGAATGACCTTCACCTTCTCTAACGTTTTCTCTAATAGCTCAGGTCCCGTGATGGTCCTCACGCCCACTTCGTCCCAATAAACCGGGGACCTACATTTCCTTCCATACAAAGCCTCAAAAGGAGCCATATCAATTGCGCTGTGGTAACTATTGTTATAAGAAAACTCCATCAGCTTTACCATTCCATCCCAACTCCCTTTGAAATCCAGGCACGCAAGCTCTTAGCATATCTTCAAGGTTTGAATTGTCCGCTCGGACTGTCCATCAGTTTGGGGATGATATGCCGTACTCAACCTTAATTCTGTACCCATGGCTTCTTGAAATGCTGTCCAAAACTTAGATGTGAACCGTGAGTCTCGGTCGGATACTACTTACCGGAACACCATGTAAGCTCACTATGTTCTCCATATACACATTCACTAGTTTGTCGAGAGGTGTCTCACTTGAAACGGGTAGGAAATGGGCAGACTTGTTAAACGGTCCACGAACCCAAATCATGTCACATCCACTTCTTGTCTTTGGTAATCCGGCTACAAAATCCATTGTGACATGTTCCCATTTCCATCCGGAATTTCCAACGGCATCAACAATCCACCGGGCCGCTTGTGAGTTCCGCCTTTGACTTGTTGACACACTAACAACACCTCTCTATGAATTCCCGCAATATGTCTTTTCATCCCGGACCACCAATAGTAATCGCTTTGAGATCTCTATACATCTTGGTGCTACCGGGGTGTATCGATAACCTTGAATTATGAGCTTCTTGCAAAACTTCCTTTCCTAAGTTCCGTCAACATCCGGCACGCATAATCTACTCCCTGAAACCATAAGCTCCCTCATCCTTAGTCCGAAATCCTTCAACTGGACTATGTTTTCACCCTTTCCATTATCTCACTTAAGCCTTATCTCTCTTCTGTGCCTCTTTTATCCGATCGATCAAACTCGGGGTGATAGTTAATGCTGTCAAAACAGTTCACCGTGGATTCGATCAAATCCTAAACCAACTCCTCCATCTCTCTTTCCAGGTGGTGATTGTCGTGCATGGCTGGACTTCCTACTTAAGGCGTCGGCTACCTTGTTAGCCTTTCCCGGGTGATAATGAATAGTTAGGTCGTAGTCTTTTAGCAACTCCAACCATCTCCGCTGCCTCATATTCAATTCCTTCTGCGAGAACAAATACTTTAGGCTCTTATGATCTGTGAATACCGCGCACTTCTCTCCATACAAATAATGCCGCCAATCTTCAAGGCGAACACAACCGCGGCAAGTTCAAGATCATGTGTGGGATAGTTTTGTTCCTAAGGCTTTAGCTGTCTTGAGGCATACGCGATGACTTCGTTCGTTTGCAATTAAAACACAACCTACAAATAAGGTGTTAGTCCTAAACTTAATGGATATATATAAGATCATAACCTTATACTATAATTTTACGTACCTAACCCCGTTCTTTGACGCATCACTATAAATCACAAATCCATCCGTTCCAGAGGTTGAGCTAAATACTGGAGGCTGTCGTTCATCATCTTCTTTACAGCTCCGTGAAACTTCGCTCGCCATTCAGCCGTCCACCCAAACTTGGACTTCTTTTGAGTAAGGCGACTGAGAGGCACGGCAATCCTCGAAATCCCTCAACGAATTTTCGTAGTAACCGCTAGACCCAAGAAACTTCGCACTTCGGTGACATTGGTAGGTCTAGGCATTCAGTTATAGCTTCCACCCTTCTCGGGTCACACAGCAATCCCCCTCTTCTGATATCACATGACCCAGAAAGCTACAATTCTTAACCAAACTCACACTTGCTAAACTTTGCATAAAGTTGTTTTTGCCTCAAAATGCTAGTACGGTTCTCAAATGCTCAGTGTGAGTTTGCTCGTCAGGAGAATACATCAAGAATATCATCTATGAATACCACAACAAACTTGTCCAACTGTTCTCGAAAGACGGTATTCATAAGATCCATAAAAGCCCGCAGGGGCATTTGTCAATCAAACGGCATCACCAAAAATTCATAGTGGCCATACCTCGTGCGGAAAGCTGTCTTTGCGATGTCCCTCGGCCTTCACATCGCAGCTGATGATATCCTGATCGAAGATCAATTTTCGAAAAGATCTTGGCACCCTTGAGTTGGTCAAATAAATCTTCGATTCGCGGAAGGGGATACTTATTTTTGATAGTAACTTTATTTCAACTCCCTATAATCAATACAAAGCCTCATGCTACCATCCTTTTCTTTACAAACAAAACGGGTGCTCCCCATGGCGATACACTATGGGCGGATAAACTTCTTGTCTAGTAACTCCTGCAGTTTGCTTCCTTCAACTCTCTTAGTTCCGCCGGAGCCATTCTATATGGAGCTTTGGAAATAGGTTCTGTTCCGGGAATCAAGTTAATTTCAAACTCAACTTCTCTCGGAGGCGGTACTCCTGGTAGATCTTCCAGGAAACACGTCAGGAAATTCATTGACCACTCGAATTTGCTCCATAGATGGCACCACCCCTCCTGAGTAACATCCATGGCATATACTAAGAATCCCTCAGCACCCTTCCTTAATGCTTTCCGTGCTTGTGCGACAGACACATATACCTTCTTGGGAACTTTCCTTCGTTCTGCATCTCCTTGAAATATTACCACCTCCCTCCATCTTAGCATTCTTTATTGTCACTTCTGCTTCAAACCGACATCAATATTGGCGTGATTCTTAGCCAACCAGTCCATTCCTAATATAACGTCAAAGTCATACATCTGAATAGGGATCAGTGTGGCAGAGAATGCTTGACCTTCAAACTCCAACTCGACAATCTCGATACTGCTGGTATGAAACCATAATCTGATCTCCTCCGGCCGCTTGTACGCGATACGGAGTCTCTAACCATTCAGGCAAACTACCCAAGTGCTTAGTGAATCTCTTCGCTACAAAGGAATGGCTTGCGCCGCTATCGAAAAGTACATTGGCAGGCATCTTATTTACTAAAACCGCACCTAAAGCCATATAAAGTTTTGCACACAAAAGTTACGCACATAGACACTTAACTCAATATGAATTCAAACTTAGTTTAGAGGATACCTGCTACTACATCGGTAGCCTCCTGCACATCTGTGTCCGTCATAGATGTACACGGGCATTTGCTCGAGGCTTCACTCTCGGCTGCTGAGCCGCCTCTCCAGGGTTATTCTTCTTCATCTCCGGACAGTCTTAATCAAGTGACCCACTTGGCCACATCGGAAACATGCTCCGACTACTTTCCTACACTCTCCAACATGGTTCCTGCCGCAATGTGGACAAACTCCTATAGCCTGCTGAGCTACTTGATTCTGGGGTGGCAGTCTCTGAAAATTCCCAACTGGCCCTCTCTTCGGAATCTTGACCCAACGTCCGGGTCTTCCACCCACTCTCACATCCTCCCTTGGTCTCTTGCCTCTATCAGACCCGCCAACACTAGCTGCTCTCGCCGCCACTAAACTCGGCGAAAATCACTTTCAAACACGGTAACAACGCATCTAACATATCCTCATAAGTTTTCATCCCTGCATTCACTATCGCCGATTGTATCCCTCGAATCCAAACCCCTCTCAAACTTGTCATCTTAAGACGATTATCAGACATAATCGCAGGGGCAAACTTACCTAAGGCATGAAAAACGATCTGCATACTCCGACACTTGTCATTCTTCCTTGCTCCAGTCTGTCAAACGCCCTTATCTTGTCCAAGATCGCCGTCTCCGGTACATAATATTTCAGGAAAACAATCACAAAACTGTGTCCATGAGATTGGTGGGGGTCATTCTCAACAACATTCCTTCCCACCATTCTCCCAGCCTTGCCACTTAAAAAGGGGTGTGGGCCACCTCAACTTTTATCTCATTCGGACTTGCACCAGCCCGGAAACATTTCTCAACCTCAGCCAACCAATGCTGAGCCTCTTCAGGATCCGTACATCCACCGAACTCCGGCACCCTCATCTTCCTCATCTCTCCATAAAAGAACCTGTGTTATGCTGCGGCGGTGGTGGAGGCGGAGGCTGATGCTGCTCACATACCCTTGTGCAATGACCGTCAGCGCATCATAGTACTTGGGTAAAACCACTTGTGGTGGCTGGTTTCTCCCTGTCCATTGCCAGAGTTGCCTGTGTTATCTCTCCTGGGAGGCATTTTTCTCTGAAAAGGTCAACATTACATTGGCATTTAGTAAATACAAGGATTACTAAAAGCTTGAACGCGTGCTAAAGGTAAGGTGTGTAGTACAACTATTAATACAAAGTTAGGTAACAAGACGCGCTCGCACACACCCAACCCATATCATACTTAACCACTAAAGAGATCAGTACTTATAACTAAGGATCAACCTTAAAGGAATCATAGCTTAAGTGTCTAAAGATCATGAACTTAAGTTTCCGAACTAGATCTGAAGCCTGTCTCTGATACCACCTGTAGCGCCCCAGCCCGATACCGTTATCGGAACCAGTGCACCCGCCGTAGCACTACTACGAGAACTACGAAGCGTCAAGCAGATCATGCGTACATTCTTCATAAGGTAAGATATTAGAACCAGCGGAAACGTCATAAAACTTAAAAACCTTCATCGTCATTAAAAACATCCATAAAATGCAAGCGGAAATAAAAGCAAACTGTTTGTTCATCTAGCCAACAGAAGTTTAGAACAACATAATAACAATGAGTCTCCAAACTTAAACAGAATAATCCAGCATCTATCTATTCCCTTGTCCATCGTCCCATTGAGCCCACTCGCCGTCATCTTCGATAAATATCAACTCATATTCAGGCTCACCTGAAAAGGAACAGAATGATTGTTCTTAGCGAAAACTTCGCCAGCAAGTAACCCGTCTATACAACCTTACTGAATCACACACGTCGAGTCAACCAGTGAATAAAACATTGCCCAAAAATAAGGTGCTCGGGTTAGCAAATGGCATCTTAATAAGACTTCTTCTCAAAACAGATAAAGCACATATGTGAACACAGATACGAGAACCAACATGCATTAAAACAACGTATCACATAAGCAAGTCATAAACTAATCACGTTTCTTGCATGTCAAGTCTTATGCTTCGTGTACCATGATGCATGTACTTCTTTAAAATCACAACACACACCCTGCATATGTCTTCTTTCATAAACATGTCATGCATGCATTTCACAAAAACATTTCATCATCTTTACATATCATTTCTTCGCGTAGCAGAACTTTATACCCTGTGGTGATCAGCCCACAGCCATCATATACCCGTGCTGAAAAGGTCCACGGCCCCATTACATATAACATATATCCGTGCTGAGAAGGTCCCGCCCCATTACATATAACATATATCCGTGCTGAAAAGGTCCACGGCCCCATTACATATAACATATTCCGTGCTGAAAGGTCCTATATCATATCGTGCTGATAGGTCCACACGGCCCCATAAAATACGTCATTTTCCGTGCTGATAGGTTCCCACGGCCCCATACATCTTGTATACCCTGCTGTTGATTCACAGATCACGCTCTTTATACCCTGCTTTCGGCAGACGTGGACTCTTTATACCCTGTGATCACCAGCAGCCATTTTGTCTTTTCGAAAACTTTAAACCTTTCTTGTTCTTTTGCAAAACATATCTCAAATCAAAATGCAAGTGCCCATGTCATGATGCAGGATGCACAAATAGCTTCATATCAACATGTACACACACACATACATCATGCCTATCAAGCATACGGCCTTGCACCTCACACACTCTATGGTCGTGTTATTCCAAGCCCATTCTTGTCACAAACTCACTCAAGATTCATCTTATTCTAACTTGATCAACTTACCATCCACACCTCAAATATACCTCAAATACCCTTGCATTTTATGTTCAAAAGAAGTGTATAAAGTTACTACACTTACATAGGGTGCTTATAGGGTCAAAAAGACTTCCAGAACACTTGGAACACCACTTGAAGCGCCTAATGGGGACATGAAGCGCCTCATGTAGGCGTTCGAAAGTGTTCGGGGATGATTCAGGACACATTGAACACCACATGAAGCGCCTAATGTGACATGAAGCGCCTCATGTAGGCGTTCGAAGTGTTCTGACGGTTCTAAATTGCAGTTTTTCTGTACGGGAAAGCTCCAGGACACTTGGAACGCTACATGAAGCGCCTATAGTGACATGAATCGCCTCATGTAGGCGTTCGATGTGTTCTGACGATGCCAAACTGCAGTTTTCTGCAGCAACTTCCACCCAACTCCTTTCTTCTTCAACCCTTCCAGATTCAACACTTAAAGATCCATCTTAACAACTAGATTCATCACACTTAACATACATCTAATCATGATTTGACACTTATTGAATGTCTAACAAGATCCACACTAAATCTTCATCCATTCACCACCTTCAAGAGTTATCATCAACAATTGTCAACACAACAAGACTACAACAATATCATCACTCATCCCTCAATTTCCTGCACTTACTCTCGACATCTAAGTGTATACAATCAACTCAAGAGTAGAGCAAGCAAGAAACACATCCACATATATACTATCATGGGCATGGTTGACTAACAACAAGTACTGCACAACTTTTTCCAAAAATTTGGCCCAAAGAACAAGTCTTTACGCAATTAGCAACAAGACTTACATATAACAAGCATGTATGATAGACAAGTCAGAATACTAATGTGTGATTCATATTTTCTCTTTGTAAGAACATAGGGCCAAAGGTATAAAATTTGCATAAAGCGTATAGAAAGATTACTTGCCTTGAATTCTAGATAAGCTTACGGATTTACTGCAGAATCTTGATGAAAATTGAACCTAGAATGGCCTTTATCCTTCCTTCTCCTTCCACTCTTCTCTTCTTCTTCCCTCTCCCTTTTCTCTCTCTCTCAATTCCTTCCTGCGGTTTTCCTTCTTCTTTTGTGATGTTAAAACCGTCCCCCCCTTATGGCCAATGGGGAGTTATACCAAAGTGTGGTGTAACTCCCTTAACTCCTAGTAGGGACCTTTTAAGTAATTACCCTTAGTTTCTTTTAATTCTACTTTTAACCCCTTTCTTTTGTTCTTCTATGTTTTGTGCAACTAAGTCTCATAAACTACATAATTAATTAAGTTGCACTTAAGGTTGACCTAGAGTGTTGAAAGTCTTGCTTAAAAGTCACGGGGTGTAACACTATCAACAACAACAAAGATGCTATCTTTACTAGTTTTGGATCGAGACAATCCCATTACAAAGTCCATAGAAATATCAGTCCAAGGTGAGCTTGTAACAGATAAGGGAGTGTACAATCCATGTGGTTGAGTTCTAGATTTTGCTTGCTTGCAAGTAATACATTGGTCACATACCTTAACAACATGTGCTCTCATATGCGGCCAGAAGAAATGTTCCTTAAGTGTTTCCAAAGTTTTTAACTAGCCAAAGTGGCCCACATTAAACCTCCTCCATGAGCTTCTTTAGTCAATAACTCTCTTAATGAACACATTACACATAACTTATGTTCTTTAAACAAATAACCATCATGCAAGTAATATTTAGCAAAAGGTGAATCAATGCATGCTTGATATATAGAACTAAAGTCATGGTCAGAATGATACATCTCTTTGATAGACTCAAAACCAAACATGTTACATGAAAGAGTAGTAATCAAAGTATAGCGACGAGATAAGGCATCAGCAACGACATTTTCTTTTCCTTGCTTGATCACATAAGGGAATTGTTCAATGAATTCAACCCATTTGGCATGTCTTTTGTTCAATTTTCCTTGACCTTTTAGATACTTAAGGCTCTCATGATCAGTATGAATCACAAATTCCTTAGGTTGCAGATAATGTTGCCAAGTTTGTAAAGAACGGACAAGGGCATACAATTCTTTATCATAGGTTGAATAATTTATGGAAGCTCCTTTCAGTTTCTCACTAAAGTAGGCAACAGGTTTGTTACCTTGATGCAATACAGCTCCAATGCCAACTCCACTGGCATCACATTCAACTTCAAATGTTTCATCAAAGTAGGGTCATCTCAGGATAGGTGCAGAAGTTAGACGTTTCTTAAGTTCCTCAAAGGCTTGTTGTTGTGATTCTCCCCATTCAAATCTTACATCTTTCTTGACTAATTCATTCAAGGGTGCAGCTATGGTAGAGAAATCCTTCACAAAACGTCTATAGAAGCTAGCTAATCCATGAAAACTCCTAACATCTCCAGCAGACTTAGGGGTTGGCCATTCAGTTATGGATTTAACTTTCTCTTGGTCCATTTCAATTCCTTCAGCACTAATCACAAATCCTAAGAATATAACCTTCTCCAGACAGAAAGAACACTTCTTGAAATTAGCATACAACTTTCTTTCTATAGGGTGACAAAAACAGCTCTTAGATGGTTCAGGTGTTCACTTAGGGTTTTGGAGTAGATAAGAATGTCATCAAAGTAAACTACTACAAATTTCCCTATGAATTTCCTTAAGACCTCATTCATTAACCTCATGAAAGTACTAGGGGCATTGGTTAAACCAAAGGGGATAACTAACCATTCGTACAATCTAAATTTAGTCTTAAAGACAGTTTTCCATTCATCACCTTCCCTAATTCTCACTTGGAAATATCCTTGCTTAAGATCTACTTTGCTAAAGCACCTAGACCCATGCAACATATCCAACATGTCATCCAACCTAGGAATAGGGTATCTATACTTCACAGTGATCTTATTGATGGCTCTACAATCAGTACACATTCTCCAAGTTCCATCTTTCTTAGGGACAATGATAACAGGAACAGCACATGGACTCATACTCTCTCTTACTTTACCTTGAGTCAATAATTCCTCAACTTGTTTTTGGATTTCCTTAGTTTCCTCTGGATTGGCTCTATAGGCAGGTTTGTTTGGCAGAACAGCTCCTGGAATGAAATCTATTTGATGCTCAATGCCTCTTAGAGGTGGTAAACCTGGGGGATCTCCTTCAGGAAACAAGCTAGAAAATTCTTGAAGTAAAGATACAACTTCACTTGGTAAAGTAGACGGTATTTCAGATGAAGAGAATAGAGCTTCTTTGTAAAGCAAGATATAAACATTTTGTTTGAATTGATAGCATGGAATACCTCACTTTGAGATGCAAAGAAAGCACTTTTCTTTAGAGATGGTTCAGCAGAAACTTTGTTTTCTTTCGGTTCAATTTTAAGATGAGAACTTCTCAGTTGGTTTTCTTTGATGAAAATCCTTTCCAATTCCTTTTCTTTTGGATCGTTATGGCTTTTTAACATTCGTTGTTGATCCTCAAAGACTTTGTGCGGGGGCAAGGCATTTAATTTGAACAGTTTGTTGTTATGCCTAAAGGAATATCTATTTAGGTAACCATCATATGTAACTTGTTGTCAAATTTCCACGGTCTACCTAATAAGATATGACTTGATTGCATAGGGGCTACGTCACATAACACCTCAACAGAATACCCACCAATTGACAAAGGAACTAGGACTTGCTTTGTTACTTTAACTTCACCACACTCATTTAGCCACGTAAGTCTATATGGACGGGGGTGATTAATTAAAGGTAACTCAAGTTTCCTAACAAGTTCAAAACTTGCTACATTGGTACATGAACCGGAGTCAATGATCGAAGTGCAGACTTTCTTTTTAACCATACAGTGAATGTGGAATATGTTCTCTCGTTGTATTTCAGGTTCTTCAGTTTTAATTTGGGCACTTAGAGCTCGATGGACAACTAAGAACTCTTTTGTTTCGCACTTATTAGTCTCTTCACTAATCTCTTCTTCTTCCTCACATGTTTTTTCAATTTCATTGTTTTTCTTCACTCTCTTCCAATTCTTCCTCAGAATAATACTCATTAGACTCTTCAATAAACAAGATGCGTTTAGGGTTGGCACATTGATTAGCAAAATAACCTTTTCCTAAGCATTTAAAACATTGAATATCACGAGTCTTAAATTAGGCGTACCTTCCACCTTGGCTTTGCCTTTGTCAGTAATTGGAAACTTTGGACGATTTTGGATGTTCTGGGTTGTTTTTCCTTGGGATCCACGGCCTTGACCTTGTTGTGGACGGAATGGCGTCCTGGGCTATGTTCTAGGAAAACTCAAAGGATTAGTCCGGAAAGAAGGGTTAGAAGTTTTTACCTTTAATTGTCTTTCCACTTTCTCAGCAATGTGAACCATAGAAGCCAGATCAGAGTAAGTTGTAAGTTCCACCTTAAATGCAATTTCTTTGTTCAAACCAGCTAGAAATCTAGCCATTGTGGCTTCCTCAGCTTCTTCTATGTTAGCCCTGGTAAGCAGATGTTCTAATTCTTTATAAAATTCATCAACAGATCTATTACCTTGAGAAAGTTGTTGCAATTTCTGGAAAACGCTTCTTTCATAGGAAGGAGATATGAATCTCTTCCTCATCTCTTGTTTTAACTCGGACCAAGTAACAACAGGGGGTTGTCTTGTTCTTCTCCTGGTGTTCTTCAATTGTTCCCACCAAAGTAAAGCATAATCTACAAATTCAAAAGTTGCATACCGCACTTTGGCCAATTCAGAATAGTTAGTGCAAGAATACATATGATCTACCTTTGTATCCCATTGTAAATATGTTTCAGGATCACTTTTTCCATGGATGGGGGTTATTGTCAGTTTAGTAGTAATGTATTCTTCTTCAAGATGTTCATCTCTATCAGGTTGACATTCATCATATCTTTCTTCTAGATAGGGTTCTTCATTGTACTCAGGGAGACTATCAAACCTTTCCTCAAAAGAAATGTTCCTACGACCACCATTACTACCTCGACCTCTACCTCTACCTCTAAGTGATGTGACTTTTCTACGTTCAACATGAGACTCATTACCATAAGAGGTGCCTTCTTGAAAAGGTATACTAGGTTCCTTTTGATCTGAGGTTGGCTTTTTCTACTTTGCTTATCTTTTGTTTGTTATCCTCTATGTCACTTCTCATTAAACCAAATTGATTAACAAGGAAAGTGAGTGTTTGCTGTATATTCTCTCGGGTAACAGGGACTGGGGATGGGACAGGAGTAGATGGGAACGGGGATGATGCAATATCTTTCTGTTGGGGACCCATGATTCAGAAAACAATCTCAAAAGCCAATTAAAATATTGACAAGATGCAAATACTCTACTTTATGTTGACAATTGTTCAAAACAGCAATTTGGACTATATCTCCTAAGGATTCAAGAAAATCACAGAAGTCAAATTGTTGTTTGGGTTGAAAGAAATCTACGGGGTTGTTTAAGACAATCCCTCAATTTACTTTACAGCATATGCAATTATCAATTGTAGTAAAGTGAAAGTAAAGACACAGGAACAAAGTGCAAGCAAGGGTTTGCTTTAGAAACTTTCAATATTTCAAAACTACAACACTTTGGGGTTTGGTTTGGGCACTTTCTTTCTTTTGAGCTATGCACGGGAATTTTTCCTTTATGCAATGTTTAATTTTGGGCTTTTCCTCACTTGGTTTTCTTGTGCAATTATCTCTTGTCTTGCCTCTTACTTGTTGACAAATATTGGCTTTTCTCTCGCGTATTTCTCAATCAAGCTTAATTTTCTTTCTTTGGAGGGGTTTGCTTGATTGTTGTGAGACTACTCCTCACGGCCTACATGAGACATTGCCCACGGCCTTTATTTGCACAAGGTTTGTTGTATTTGGAATTTGAAAGTTCCTCGTACACAACACAGCTAAACACTATGTAGTGGGAATTCAATTCACAATTACAACAAGTTCAAATTGTATATAGTGCAATGTAAGTTCAGAAATTGATCTAAAACAACAATTGGATAGCTCTTTAACAGTGTGGGGCTTAAACAATTCCTAATTTTCAGAATGTATCTAAGTCAAACAAGTTGTTTGAAACAATTGAAATCAACAAAAGATAAAGCTATTAGCATTCACCAAGATTTCAAATGAGCTTTAAAAGTGTTGTTCTAAACACACAGTTTTGGGCACTTTTCTTTTTTTCTTTTTCCGTTTTTGATGTAAATGATCTAACTAATCTTAAGATAGCTAAATGCAACTTAGTTGTATCTAAATGAAGTTTATAAAGGCTGATTACTAACAACTAATGGAAAATCAGTTTTGATGCTAAGTATGCTAACTTGTTTTGTTTTGTTTTTAAGTGATCTATCCTACTTTGTTTTTGTTTGGTTTCTGTTTGTATGGTGCAATCAGATTCTAAACTAAATGATACTAGATGCAAGGGTTGATGTTCAAATGTATGTCAATTGAACTAGGCAGCACACTTACTAGCTAAAACTACTTTGTTTTGTTCTTTGGTTTTCGGATTTATTGTGCTAAACTAATCAACCAACTAAAACACTTAAACTATGTTGTAAACTAGTCTAACCAAGCTAAATAAGGCAGCACTATATAACGCCTAATCAGTTTGCACACAAGTACAAGAAACAGAATTTTAACAACTTGATTACAAGCAAACTATCAACTACTCTAATTTTTGTGTTCAAGTTTTCTGATTTAAGGACTTAACCAAACTAACACTTAAACTTCTTGATTAAGGTCTAATGAAGATTAACTAAGCTAGATTGAACGTGAACGACCAGGTTACACACGGTTTTGATCTAAGCTATACAAACAGATTCAAACAACACTAAGTCTAGTCTAAGTTCTTTTTGTGGGGGTTTTCGGTTTTGCCTACTTAACTAATTTACCAAACTATAGTATACTATCTAACAAGCACTTTAAAAACATAAACTAACTACCTAAGCAAACAGATTCAAAATGGAGATAAAAACAGTTCACTACTACACGGTTTGGGCAGCATCATTGTATATGCAAGTTTAAATAATGTAGACATGAATAGAAGACTAACCAACGCTTTGATACCAATTGATGAGCCAAATGAAGGCTAGAAAACGTTGCCAAGGACTTTGTCTCCTACTCCAAACTGATTTGAACTACATCTATGGCAAAGAACATCATAAGGACACCCCTTGAACTGTAACTGTTGTTCTTGGCTCAATTTATGCCAACACCTCTTCCTCTTTGGCACTCCAACACATCTAAAACCTCAATGAGACCCTAAGATGCTGTAAACCAAAAGATGAAGCAAATACTAACAAGTTCTAGGATATGAACTTGAAAGAAACCGTTAAGTGGTTTTAACTTCAACTAGAAAAGTTGAGAGAACTCCTTAAAGGAAATCTTGATTGAAATGTGTTTGAAAATTGTTATGTTTTACAGTCAGGTTCCTACCTACTTATAGAAAACAAAAATTACAAGAGTACAAAGTTTAAAATACAAAGTACAAGACTAAAATAACATGCTTGCTTTTTGAACAAATTTGGTTCCAAGAAATCAGGTTGTCTTTTACGTGCTCCCCATGCTTGTCTCTAGCTTTCTTCCTTCATCAATTTGATTGGATAATACATGGAGCAGCTTGCTTGAGAAAGGCCTTTGATTGGATGCAATTTGGTGTTGAATTTTCAAACAAATATTCCTTAGTTCCAGCCGTTTCTTCTTGCTAGATTTCAGCCAAAATTCTGATTGGATAATGTAGTGTGCAGCTTGGTTTGAACTTGGCTTTGATTGGTTCCAAGTTTGGTGTTGAATATTCAAACATATTATGCATAGACCAGCTGAATTCCTCATGCCTTGTGATTGGATCTATTGTTGTGCAGCTTGCTGAATTTTCTTCACTTGTTTGTGATTGGTTTAAGCATTTGCAAGACTTCTTCCTATTGGTTAAAGCTTTGAGCAGCTTGTTTCTTCCTTGTTTGCATCAGAAGAAATCAGATTTTTGACATGGTTGCTTGTCACCACCTTGCTTGTAAGCTACTTGCATTTCACCTCTTTGCTTGGACAAAAATTCAAGTTTGAGTTGCATCTTCAAGCTAAAACGTGCACCTGAAAGACAAGGCAATAATACAACACAAACTATCCTAAAACAGGGTTAACCAACCAACAATATTAAAAGAACATCTAAAGATATGTACAACATGCATTTGATACAACTAGATCATAGCTTGTATCATATAAACCCAATGGACATCATCTTTGCTTGGCTCATCCTCTTCATGCCTGTAGAGAAATGATTCAACACAATGTAACAATTTCTTAGCCATACTCCTTGTTATGGGACCTGTGCGGGGCATTGAGATGTTTTCATCAGTGTTTGTATCCACAATGATACGAATATGGTTCGTATGTTAATGTTGTCCCGATCTTTCTTCACTCTCCAAACGTCCTTCAAGCCTTGAATGTGATGGACAATGGTGCCAAGCAACCACCTTCCTTCAAGCCTCCAAAATTCGTTTGGTTAGGTGTGTTTCAATCCGCTCAATCCAACACGTCGTTCCGTATCCTTGGATTGTGGATCACCAACAAGGAACACACAATCCTTAATTGGGTCTAGCCTTGATTTAGATATGTGTAAACCAAAGGAAAAACACAAACTTTTATTCAAGAACACTCAAGAACAAAAGATAACATAAAACACTAGGGTTTTTAGTTCAAAGATGAAAAATAGTCTAACTACTCAAAGAAATGCTAAGTGATCTATTTATATGATTACAAGTCTTGTAAAACTCCTTCACAAAAAACGGCTAGGGTTTCTTGGATGCTCCCCTTTGGCGCCTCCTTCCTTTGATGTGCACAAATCTGAATTTTGTTAATTTTGGTAAGTTCCCTTCTCTTGGCAAATCCTCAATTATTGTCTCAATCATCAATTATTGCATTATTACCATCCTTCTAGACTTGCCTTGTGCCTCCTTTGACTTCCTTGAAAACGCCAATTGCCTTCCTTTTGCCAATGATTTAATTTTGGTAACTTCCTTTTTCTTGGCAAATCCCTAAAATCTCGTACTGGAATTACACCCTGTCGGTTACTGGCTTCTACCCGCTTCTACACGCCGAATTAGGGTTTGCACTCTTCAGCAAAGTTGTAGCTCATGAAATTCCCTTGAATTTGGGCTTTTGAATCACCTCATTTGGACTCTTCTTGACAGAGATACGGGCCTCCAAAGATTAGGTATCCATCCAGTGATCTTCAGTACTTTCCATTCTGGACTCCCAACTTGCACCTGATTTCGGTCCATCTTGCAGCCCGAATTAGCAAAAGTGTAAAACATAAAAATCATCAAAAATTGAGTTATCTGAAACCTCCAAGTGGTTTGAACCCATTTGGACCAGTACTCCGACCTAGGCGTCCAAAATACCGACTGGTGTCTAGCTGCCTTCCTGAAAAATAGGGACTCTCCAAGCCACTTTCCTTATTTAGCCTTATCACCTTAGAAAACACACAAAAACGATAATTAGTACTATAAACACGTATTAAAAGACTTTATAAAATATCATAGACCTAAAACAACGACAACGCAAACAACTAGACTCGATATTACAACGACAACGCATGAAATGACCATCCTGCCCTCCCATAAACCCTTACATCTTAAATATGCAATAAACTCAAGGACAATCAAATCATGGCCTCAATAAACATAGAAAAATCATGCATCTACATTTCTTGGCTCATCTTGTACATGTTTGAACAAGAAACTCTTTAGTTTACATCTTCTATTTGTGCAAAAGCTTATTGTTTGTGGAGTTAGTATGTTCAAGGCCCTTGTTTGTAAAGTTTGTATGTTTAGGACTCCTTGACTCGCATCATTCCCTCCCTCCTCAAAAAGATTCGACCTCGAATCTAAACAAACAAATGGATAAGAGGGATACTCCAGAAATGACTCATAAACTATGTAAGATACAAGTTCAAGCAAACCAAGTACAATGATCATACATAATTTAAGTCTAACATGCTTAGGATGACCACGTACTTCAATTATGACACATATAGACAATAATAAACACCTCTCCCTAACATGTTTAGGATGCACTAACAAGATAGGTAGACAACTTCTCACATAAGATTTATCATGCATGAAAGAGAAAGTAGGTAAAACATGATAAATAAACAACATACCTTGTAAGCTCCTTAGAACTTCCAAATCAGAGGCATTTGAACTATCATGCTCAACAAAAGACAAATCAGTACTAACATGCACATTATCGTCTTCAAAATCAATTTGCAACGTATCGTCAAGTAGAATTTCACATTCATACGCATGCAAATTAGAAATTTTATGTGGTGGAATGTCACTATCAAGGAACTCAAACAATGGATTATTATGGACAACCCATTCATGCTTCTCAATGTTATCATGTTTAAGACCTAAGACATCATTATTGTCACTTGAAATGTCACTCAAATCATCTTGTAAATCAGCATGTAAATCAAGCAAATCATGTGAGTCATGTGTAGCACAAACAACTTTAGATTCAAGCTCATCACTTGAATCATCATTTATGGCATATGAAACAGTAGACAATGAATTACTTATGCATGGAAATTCACGAGAGAAATCAGAATACATATCATCTACTTCATGCTTAACAATGTTAACGTCTTCGAATTCATCACATAAGGTAGAAGAATCAACAACTAATTCATGCAAATCTGAATTGGCTACATGCAATGCGAGCTCAACTACTTCATTATTGGCATGGACGTTAATTTCACTATGAGTAGGATTAGAATCATGCAATTTTTCAGTTTATTTAGCTTGTAACTCAAGTACCCAAGATTCCAATGTTAACTTCATTTCTTCCCATTTTCTTTGCTCTTTTTCTTTTAGGTATGCTTGTCTTGCTTCAAAAGCTATTAGTTTTTCACAACCATCAGCAAGCATAAATAAATGATCAAGATTTCGAAATCTAACGTTAGGTAAACGTTCAATTACTTCATTGTTTAGGCCAGCAAGAAATCTAATCATTGTTAGGTTTTCGTTCTCCTTAACATTTGCATGACATAAATGATCTAATAACTCATTGTAGTAATCATGAACACAAAGATCATCCTGTGGAAGAGATTGATGCCTTGGAACTCCTTGTCTCCAATAGCTTACCCAAAAGTCTTGAGTTTGTTCAAAGTGGTACATACGATTGTCAAGATTTTCATACTCTTGCCTAGGGCAGAGTACTCCCCAAATGGTTGGAATGGACATGGTAAACCTGAAAAGATCAGAAACAACAAAGAACACAAGATACCAAAAACAAATAATCCGAATGGGTAAAACAAAAGTGAGTTGTTAGTGAAAACAAAAAAGAAAAAACGAAAATCTGTTTGGCCTTTTTTGTCCTCCCTTGTTTTCTCTCAATTGTTCAAGTGTTTTTCCTTGGCCAATCTTGAGCTAGAACCTTTTAAGGCAAGTCCCAAATTGGCTAACCACAATCTGTTTCGTTTTCTTTCCTTGCAAGCTTCTTTTGCCTTCAAAAACACCAATTGGTCAACAAGTGGTAAAACAGCGTCAAGAAGTTTAGAGCACAATTTAAAACACACTTAATAACTATGATTCAAAGAAACAAGAAACCAAAAGTGATGTAGTTGGTTGAACCAAAGAATTGCTAGGGGTTGTCCTGGGCAATCTTTAATTAAACCAACTTATGCAATACCAAATGCAAGTTCTTTGATTGATAGTATGAATGCGTATCCAAGGTTGAGAATTTGAAGGTTTTATGTGTGTTGTTTTGGGCAAACACACGGT
The DNA here is from genome assembly GCA_036186865.1 of Eustoma russellianum. Classification (NCBI taxonomy): domain Eukaryota; kingdom Viridiplantae; phylum Streptophyta; class Magnoliopsida; order Gentianales; family Gentianaceae; genus Eustoma; species Eustoma russellianum. Next base: position 24,387,398 of record AP025046.1, read on the forward strand.
TTTGTTTTGCTTTTGTCAACTTGGATAGTAGATGCAAAAAGATGGAACTTTTGTACAAAAGGAACTTCTTTTCTCTTCCTTTCTTTGTGCACTTGCTTTTGTTGCTTTGTGCACGTTTCTTTTCCTTCTTTTTTTTTTTTTTTTTTGACGTTCAAAGCAGCCTTGATGTAACCCTTGTTTGCTTTTGCGAGAATCAGTTGTGTATGCTCAAAAGATGATACTTTTTGTGTTTGTATGGATGTGTAGTAGAACAAAGATTTTCCCTTGGATACCAATACAACCAAAACAAACAAACTTGTATTCAATATCACACAAGCAAATTTAATTAAAAGCTTCGATAACAACAAGGTATTTGACTCAAAGGTAGCTTCTTTTAGGCCTTGGACTGATTTTAGGTGGAGTTAAATCCTATTCAATGCAAACAACAATGATCCTATGATTAAGTGTGTTAAAGATGAGATCTTTAATGATAGGTGATCAATAGTGATGCAAAAGGTGAAGTCTTTTTTTGTGGTTTTCGTTGGGTTGAAAGAAAAGAACAATCTTTGTTTTTGTTTTTGATGAAATGAAGTAAAAGATCAAACCTTTTTTTTTTTTTTTTTTGAGAAGAAACGTTTTTAATAAGAATGACACAAACGACAAAAGAAAAGATATTTGAGATGAAGATAAACGAGAGCTCTGATACCACTTGATACGAATATGGTTCGTATGTTAATGTTGTCCCGATCTTTCTTCACTCTCCAAACGTCCTTCAAGCCTTGAATGTGATGGACAATGGTGCCAAGCAACCACCTTCCTTCAAGCCTCCAAAATTCGTTTGGTTAGGTGTGTTTCAATCCGCTCAATCCAACACGTCGTTCCGTATCCTTGGATTGTGGATCACCAACAAGGAACACACAATCCTTAATTGGGTCTAGCCTTGATTTAGATATGTGTAAACCAAAGGAAAAACACAAACTTTTATTCAAGAACACTCAAGAACAAAAGATAACATAAAACACTAGGGTTTTTAGTTCAAAGATGAAAAATAGTCTAACTACTCAAAGAAATGCTAAGTGATCTATTTATATGATTACAAGTCTTGTAAAACTCCTTCACAAAAAACGGCTAGGGTTTCTTGGATGCTCCCCTTTGGCGCCTCCTTCCTTTGATGTGCACAAATCTGAATTTTGTTAATTTTGGTAAGTTCCCTTCTCTTGGCAAATCCTCAATTATTGTCTCAATCATCAATTATTGCATTATTACCATCCTTCTAGACTTGCCTTGTGCCTCCTTTGACTTCCTTGAAAACGCCAATTGCCTTCCTTTTGCCAATGATTTAATTTTGGTAACTTCCTTTTTCTTGGCAAATCCCTAAAATCTCGTACTGGAATTACACCCTGTCGGTTACTGGCTTCTACCCGCTTCTACACGCCGAATTAGGGTTTGCACTCTTCAGCAAAGTTGTAGCTCATGAAATTCCCTTGAATTTGGGCTTTTGAATCACCTCATTTGGACTCTTCTTGACAGAGATACGGGCCTCCAAAGATTAGGTATCCATCCAGTGATCTTCAGTACTTTCCATTCTGGACTCCCAACTTGCACCTGATTTCGGTCCATCTTGCAGCCTGATGCGAGTCAAGGAGTCCTAAACATACAAACTTTACAAACAAGGGCCTTGAACATACTAACTCCACAAACAATAAGCTTTTGCACAAATAGAAGATGTAAACTAAAGAGTTTCTTGTTCAAACATGTACAAGATGAGCCAAGAAATGTAGATGCATGATTTTTCTATGTTTATTGAGGCCATGATTTGATTGTCCTTGAGTTTATTGCATATTTAAGATGTAAGGGTTTATGGGAGGGCAGGATGGTCATTTCATGCGTTGTCGTTGTAATATCGAGTCTAGTTGTTTGCGTTGTCGTTGTTTTAGGTCTATGATATTTTATAAAGTCTTTTAATACGTGTTTATAGTACTAATTATCGTTTTTGTGTGTTTTCTAAGGTGATAAGGCTAAATAAGGAAAGTGGCTTGGAGAGTCCCTATTTTTCAGGAAGGCAGCTAGACACCAGTCGGTATTTTGGACGCCTAGGTCGGAGTACTGGTCCAAATGGGTTCAAACCACTTGGAGGTTTCAGATAACTCAATTTTTGATGATTTTTATGTTTTACACTTTTGCTAATTCGGGCTGCAAGATGGACCGAAATCAGGTGCAAGTTGGGAGTCCAGAATGGAAAGTACTGAAGATCACTGGATGGATACCTAATCTTTGGAGGCCCGTATCTCTGTCAAGAAGAGTCCAAATGAGGTGATTCAAAAGCCCAAATTCAAGGGAATTTCATGAGCTACAACTTTGCTGAAGAGTGCAAACCCTAATTCGGCGTGTAGAAGCGGGTAGAAGCCAGTAACCGACAGGGTGTAATTCCAGTACGAGATTTTAGGGATTTGCCAAGAAAAAGGAAGTTACCAAAATTAAATCATTGGCAAAAGGAAGGCAATTGGCGTTTTCAAGGAAGTCAAAGGAGGCACAAGGCAAGTCTAGAAGGATGGTAATAATGCAATAATTGATGATTGAGACAATAATTGAGGATTTGCCAAGAGAAGGGAACTTACCAAAATTAACAAAATTCAGATTTGTGCACATCAAAGGAAGGAGGCGCCAAAGGGGAGCATCCAAGAAACCCTAGCCGTTTTTTGTGAAGGAGTTTTACAAGACTTGTAATCATATAAATAGATCACTTAGCATTTCTTTGAGTAGTTAGACTATTTTTCATCTTTGAACTAAAAACCCTAGTGTTTTATGTTATCTTTTGTTCTTGAGTGTTCTTGAATAAAAGTTTGTGTTTTTCCTTTGGTTTACACATATCTAAATCAAGGCTAGACCCAATTAAGGATTGTGTGTTCCTTGTTGGTGATCCACAATCCAAGGATACGGAACGACGTGTTGGATTGAGCGGATTGAAACACACCTAACCAAACGAATTTTGGAGGCTTGAAGGAAGGTGGTTGCTTGGCACCATTGTCCATCACATTCAAGTCTTGAAGGACGTTTGGAGAGTGAAGAAAGATCGGGACAACATTAACATACGAACCATATTCGTATCACAGCCCGAATTAGCAAAAGTGTAAAACATAAAAATCATCAAAAATTGAGTTATCTGAAACCTCCAAGTGGTTTGAACCCATTTGGACCAGTACTCCGACCTAGGCGTCCAAAATACCGACTGGTGTCTAGCTGCCTTCCTGAAAAATAGGGACTCTCCAAGCCACTTTCCTTATTTAGCCTTATCACCTTAGAAAACACACAAAAACGATAATTAGTACTATAAACACGTATTAAAAGACTTTATAAAATATCATAGACCTAAAACAACGACAACGCAAACAACTAGACTCGATATTACAACGACAACGCATGAAATGACCATCCTGCCCTCCCATAAACCCTTACATCTTAAATATGCAATAAACTCAAGGACAATCAAATCATGGCCTCAATAAACATAGAAAAATCATGCATCTACATTTCTTGGCTCATCTTGTACATGTTTGAACAAGAAACTCTTTAGTTTACATCTTCTATTTGTGCAAAAGCTTATTGTTTGTGGAGTTAGTATGTTCAAGGCCCTTGTTTGTAAAGTTTGTATGTTTAGGACTCCTTGACTCGCATCACACAAGGTTAGGCTGTAGCTCATCACATTGTGATGTTCTTTGCCATAGCCGAGGTTCAAATCAGTTTGGGATAGAAGACAAAGTCTTGGAACGTTTTTCTAGCCTTCATTTGGCTCATCAAAACCAATACGGCCCTCCTGGACGGCACCTTTAAGCAATGGCAACACCTTCAATATGCTCAACTTTGAAGGATCTTAACCTAGGTTTTTAATGCAAAACTAAGAAAACAAAGTATCATACAAAGTGAATGAAATATCAAGAATTGTTATTCATCAAAAGGTGTCTTTACAATCAGCTAAAGGGGTCTATTTATAGGCCTTAGGCAACACCTATCAGCCTTCAAATGACCAGATTTTTAATTCAAAATAAGCTAGCTAATAATGTTTGAAACTTGAAAACTATTTGAATTCAAAAGTAAAACAAATCCTAGCTAAAATTTGAATTGCTTGCAAGATGTCTTCTCTTTTATTGTTCAGCCGTGTTTGAAGTCAAGTAAGGTCTTAGAGAAGCTGATTTGATAAGTAGGATGCGGCTTGAGGTTGAATTCAAGAGTTGATTGCATTTGAATCCAAGTTGAGTTTGAATTTGAGTTCACTTTGAATTTGGCCCTTGCTTATCCTTTCCTTTCCAGCCGTGTATGATGCCTCTTTCAACCTTGGAAATCTGATTTTGATGATGATAAAAAGCCTGGAATTGAATTCAAATGATGGTTGAAGTTTGAATTTAAAATTGAGTTGAATTTGAATTCAAACTTGGATTCAATTTGAATTGGCATTTATCCTTCCCTTATCCTTCAAGGTGGCGTGTGTATGACTGTAAACTAGGCTGAGATCTCTTTGAATTTTAAGTCTTCAATTTGGTTGAAACTTGAATTCAAATTATGGGTGAATTTAAATTCAAGTTTATCTTCAAGTTCAAATTCAAATAAGGTGTCATCCTTAACTTCTAAAGGTCCGGCCTCTTGGATGATATTTGTGGATGGTTTTGATTTCAATTTGATCAAGAGATTCTATCTTGGACACCTTTGAATTTGTCTTAGTGTAGACAAACATTTTCTTCAAATATTCTCTTCAAACATTCTCTTCAAACATTCTCTTCAAACATTCTCTTCAAACATTTCATGTACCTAATTTACCTACAAAGCAAATACATAAAACTAAGATCACAAGACACAAGATAAAATTCAAAGAAAGAATGTAGACATGCATGCTGATACACGTTTAAGTTGAAGGTTCAATGAAATGAACCCAAGGAGTCTTAGGTTCATCTTGAACATGCTTGTACAAGAAGGTGGCAACTTGATGACAAAGTTCTCTTGCCCTCCTTCTTGTCATAGGACCTTTGACCTCTTGATGGGGCCGTTGATCCTCATCGGACCCTTGATCCTCATTAATCCCCCCTCCTAAAAAGGATTCGTCCTCGAATCAAAAAGGTCATCGTTGAAAGGGGTTAGGTCAGCAACATTAAAAGTAGGTGAAATTGAACCATACCTGTCGGGAAGATCAAGGATGTATGCATTGTCACCTATGCGTTTCAATACTTTAAAGGGTCCGTCTCCTCAAGGCAACAATTTTGACTTTCTTTCATTAGGAAATCTTTCCTTGCGCAAATGTAACCACACTAAATCTCCAGGTTTAAACACAACTCTTTTCCGATGTTTGTTAGCTCGTCTTTCATAAGTTTTGTTTTTCTTTTCAAGTTGTGTTTTAACTTGTTCATGCAGTTTCTTTATGTTGTCCGCTTTTTGTTTACCATCAAGACTAGAACGTTCATGCACGGGAATAGGAATCAAATCGATGGGAGACAAAGGATTAAAGCCATACACAATTTCAAATGGACTATGCAAAGTACCGTGATGGACACTCCTATTATATGTAAATTCGATATATGGTAAACAATCTTCCCAATGTTTAATGTGTTTCTGCAAAATGGCACGCAAAAGTTGAGAAAGAGTACGATTAACGACTTCAGTTTGTCCATCCGTTTGTGGGTGTGCGGTGGTTGAAAATAACAACTGTGTACCAAGTTTAGCCCATAAAACACGCCAAAAATGACTCAAAACTTTCGTATCTCTATCACTTACAATTGTACGTGGCATGCCATGCAATCTAACAATTTCTTTGAAGAATAAATCCGCAACATGCGTGGCATCATCAACTTTCCTACATGCAATGAAATGTGCCATTTTTGAAAATCGATCAACCACAACATAAATGCTATCGCGTCTTCCCCGAGACCTAGGAAGTCCTAAAACAAAGTCAATGGAAATGTCAATCCAAGGGGCATCAGGGACGGGTAAAGGCGTGTAAAGGCCCTGTGGTTGGGACTTGGATTTGGCTTGTTTGCAAGTGATGCAACTACCACACAACCTCTCGACGTCTACTCTCGTGTGGGGCCAATAGAAATATTCCTTAAGAGTCTCAAGGGTTTTGAACATCCCGAAATGACCCATTAAACCTCCTCCATGGGCTTCTCTGGTCAATGCTTCTCGTAGGGATGATTGGGGAACGCACAATTTTTGTTCTTTGAAAAGATATCCCTCAAGTATGTAAAATTTCCCAAATGGTGCTTCGTTACATGCCTTGAAAATGGTGCCAAAGTCATGGTCATTGGGGTACAAGTCCTTAAGTGATTCAAATCCTCAGAAGCGTGAAGATAATGTAGTCACTAACGTGTATCTCCTAGAGAGGGCATCGGCAACTATATTATCCTTTCCTTGTTCGTACTTAATCACGTAAGGGAATTGTTCGATGAAATCTACCCATTGGGCATGTCTTTTGTTCAACTTTCCCTGCCCTTTAAGATACTTAAGGCTTTCGTGGTCAGTGTGGATCACAAACTCTTTGGGTTGAAGATAGTGTTGCCAAGTTTGTAGGGATCTCACAAGGGCATAAAGTTCCTTATCATAGGTAGAGTAATTCAATGCTGCTCCTTTCAATTTTTCACTAAAGTAGGCGATGGGTTTCTTACTTTGGGTCAAAACTGCGCCTATACCCACTCCACTTGCATCACACTCAATCTCAAAGGTCTCGTCAAAATTTGGTAGCCTAAGTATGGGTGCAGTGGTCAGCCTACGTTTAAGTTCATCAAATGCCAGTTGTTGTGGCTCTTCCCACCGAAAAGGCACATATTTTTTTACAATTTCGTTTAGGGGTGCAACTATGGAAGAAAAATCTTTGACAAAGCGTCTATAAAAGCTGGCTAGTCCATGAAAACTGTGAACTTCCCCTACGTTCTTAGGTATAGGCCACTCCACAATTGACCTAACCTTTTCCTCATCCATCTATACTCCCTCAGCCGAAATGACAATGCCTAGAAAAACTACGCGTTCTAAACAAAAGGAGCACTTCTTAAAGTTGGCGAAAGTTGTTCTTGCTTAAGCTTTTCAAAAACGGCTCTAATGTGGTCAATATGATCTTCTATGGTGTGGGAATAGATTAGGATATCATCGAAATAGACAACGACAAAGCGTCCTATGAACGCACGTAAGACTTCATTCATTAGCCTAATAAAGGTACTAGGGGCGTTGGTGAGCCCGAAGGGCATCACTAACCACTCATAGAGCCCAAACTTGGTTTTGAATGCAGTCTTCCATTCGTCCCCTTCTCTAATGCGTACCTGGAAGTACCCTTGCTTAAGGTCGATTTTGGTGAAGAATTTGGTTCCATGCAACATGTCTAACATATCGTCTAGCCTAGGTATGGGGTACCTATACTTGACGGTAATCTTGTTTATGGCTCGGCAATCGGTACACATTCTCCATGTTCCATCCTTTTTGGGTACTAAAATGACTGGGACGGCAGATGGGCTTAGACTCTCTCGGACTTGTCCACTAGCTAGAAGCTCGTCTACTTGCCTTTGGATTTCTTTGGTTTCTTCGGGGTTGGCTCGATAGGCTGGATGATTGGGTAACACGGCTCCTGGAACAAAGTCGATTCGGTGTTCTATTCCTCTAATGGGTGGTAATACGGATGGTGGATCAGAGGGAAATAGAACTTCATATTCTTGGATAAGGGATGCAACTGAGGTAGGTAAGTTTGGTGGGAGTTCTTCAAGGGCAAGTTGACTGGACTTTGGGATGATGATGAGGACAGTTTGGTTGTTATAAAGTGCGCGTGTAACCTCTCTTTTCTTTGCGAAATACCCACACTTCTTTTTGGACTCGTTGACACTTAGGGGCACTACCTCTTTGGACATGCGTTGGTGATCCTCGTGGACTTTGTGTGGTGGAAGTGCATGCAGTTTGTATAACTTGCCATTCAATTTGAAAGAATAACGATTCTGTCATGTCCCGCACCCTCCGAAGGATAATTAAAAGACAAAGAAGGAATTAAAGGAGATTAATGACGGTCAACGGTAATGAATTAGGAATTAAGTACGAGGATTAATTAGAAATTAATGAGAAGATTAAATATTAGAATTAATTGTGCTTAATTTTAGAATTAAATAATAAAGGTTTATCCTTTAAGGTAAATAAGATAATAGATATAATTTAGAAACTTCAAATCTTACCCTATTCCCTATTAAACTGACAAGGTCAGTTTTTCCTCTCTATTCACAGAAGACGATGCAGCCCCTCTTTCCCCCACAGGCGATTCCTGAACCCTTGCAGCCTAAGGAAGAATCTCTCCAAGAATCGATCCAAACCTCACTCGTTCTTCATTTCTTCATCGAGTAATCAAGTAATCATCTTATAAGTTCCTACGTTTTGTGAAAGAAAAATGGCCTATTTTGTTATCAAATTGGATCACCATGCAGTAGTTTCGTTTTGTGATTATTTGTTTATGATTTATGTGTTTTGGTTTCACGATTTGGCCGCTGTATATGAAAAAGCATTCGTTGTTGCTGTTGATTATGTGAAACCCTGTAAATCCCTACCCTTTGAATCCCTTCTTGTGGTGATTTCGTTGTTGCGTGGGTTTGAGGGAAAAAGGTGGGATTTTTGGGATTGATGAGGTTGGAGCAATAGAGTTCTAGGCTTGGATCTTGTTTGCCATGTTTATAGCGTTCGAAACTATAGTTTAAGCATGAATGATAGCAAGGATGAGGCTTGAATGGAATGGGATGAAGTATGGGATCAAATTGGTTTATTACTTCGATCGATCGATGTGAGGGGATGATGTACATTGATCGATCGATGTAGGGTAAGGCTGAGAGATCGATGTCCACTGACGGACATCGATCGATCGATGTAGAGGTGAGTTGAGAGATCGATGTCCACTGACGGACATCGATCGATCGAAGTGGGAAGTGGCTGAGAGATTGATGTCCACTGACGGACATCGATCGATCGAAGTAATAAAGTGATGAGCTACAGCCTAACCTTGTGGATACAAACACTGATGATGACACCTCACTGCCCCGCACAGGTCCCATAACAAGGAGTATGGCTAAGAATTTGTTACATTGTGTTGAATCATTTCTTTATAGGCATGAAGAGGATGAACCAAGCAGAGATGATGTCCATTGGGTTTATATGATACAAGCTTTGATCTAGTTGTATCGAAAACATGTTGTACATATCTTTAGTTGTTCTTTTTAATATTGTTGGTTGGTTAACCTTGTTTTAGGATAGTTTGTGTTGTATTATTGCCTTGTCTTTCAGGTACACGTACTTAGATTGAAAATGCAATTAGAACCTGAATTTTTGTTCAAGCAAGGAGGTGATAAGCAAGTAGCTTACAAGCAAGGAGGTGACAAGCACCCATGTCAAATTCAGAATTGTTCTTCACGTTAAAAATGGATGTATAAGCTGCTCAAAGCTTTAACCAATAGGAAGAAGTCTTGCAAATGTTCAAACCAATCACAATCAAGTTGAAGACAAGTAAGCAAGTTGCACAAAGATTCATCCAATCAACTCCTTTGAAGAGGACGGCTGGTTTAAGCTTAATTGGTTTGAAAATTCAAAGCCTAACTTACAACCAATCAAAGGGAGTTCAAACCAAGCTGCTCAATGCATTATCCAATCAAAACTTTGCTGAAAACAAGCAAGGAAGAAACGGCAAGCAACCAGATTTCTTGGAACCAAAATTGTTCAAAAAGCAAGCATGTTATCGATGCGTGCAACTCGTGGGCTACAACAATTCCACCTTCCAAACGTCCTTCACAAGGGTTAGGCACAAGGAAGAAGACTTCCCCTTGCTTCCTTAATGAATAAAAACGTGTGGATCTAGGATGAGCAAGACCAACACTTCAAGATGGTCGTTGATCAGGCAAACCAATATGGCCCTCCTGAACGGCACCTTTAAGCAATGGCAACACCTTCAATATGCTCAACTTTGAAGGATCTTAACCTAGGTTTTTAATGCAAAACCAAGAAAAACAAAGTCTCACTCAAAGTGAAAGAAATATCAAGGATTCTTATTCATCAAAAGGTGAGATTACAATCAGCCAAAGGGGGCTATTTATAGGCCTAAGGATCGCCCCCTTTAGCTTGAAATGGCTAGAGATAATTCAAAATAAAGCTATCTAACAAATGTTTAAAATCTGAACTTTGCTTGAAAATTAAAACTAAGATAATTCTAGCTAAAACTTGAAATGCTTGCAAGATGTTATCTTCAATGAATCTAGTCATGTTTGGTGATGAAATTGGCGTCGGAGATGCTGAAATGGGCGTTGGAGATGTGGTTGACTTTGCATTCAAAGGCTAGTTGAAGATTGGATTCAATTTGACTTTAAACTTGAATTCAATCTTTGAATCATAATCCCATCCTTCTTGATCTTCAAATGGCGTGTGGATGCTTATCTAGGCGTGTGAGATGCCTTCAATTGGTTGGGATGTTGAATTCAAATGCTGGTTGGAGATTGAGTTTAACTTGAACTTGAATTCTAAACTTGGATTCAAATTTGAATTGCCATCTCATCTTTGCTTCAAAAATTGGCGCGTGGATCCTCATGTTGGACCTGTATAGCACCACTAGAGGGGGGGGTGAATAGTGGGTTAGCGGAAATTACACTATAATTACCTTCAAAAACTTGTTTGAAGACCCCTTTGCCTCTTTAACCTCAGGTTCTGAAAATTCCAGAAACAGTTCACTACTTTGAACGTTTTGGTTGAACCACTTATACACCTGTGCAAGCTCTCAAACTTGGCAGAGATCAAGTTTAGAATGTTTATAATATGTCATAAAAAATTCAGTCAATTCCAAGCAAGTTAGCACGTTCAAATAAGCAAGAGAAGTAAAGTGTGCAATTCTGGCAGTTTCAGGCAGAATGTTAGCTTAACTTCAAACACCAATATCTCAAAATCTACCCGTGCTATTTTGATGAATCTTATGTCAAATTAAACCTCAAGATGTCTAGTTTAATTTGATATAAGGCTCACTCCAAGATTCGAAGGATAGCCTATTCAAATTGCACAAGTTTGCACACTGGTCAGAACTGTTCACAGAATGTAGCAACAATTTTGTGAAGATGATTTGAATATGCTAAACACCTTAGAATTTAGTGATTCTTGCGGCTAATGAAAGCTAACACATTGAAGTATAATATATCCAAAATTCATGCAATTCTAAGACTGTTTGCTCGTTCAATTATGCGTGCCAAGTTAGTGTAATTCTCAGGCAGAAAACAGTAAGTGCAGGAAATAAGTAAAGAACACAAGGAATTATCCTGGTTCGGTCAATGTGACCTACTCCAGTCCCAAGAGACACCTTCTCTTGGATTTCACTAAACACCAAACACCAAAGTCACCTTACAAAGCCAAAGGAAGAAGCTTTTCACCAACTTCTTCAAGAGGCTGCACCAAAACTGAAAATCAGCACTAGTTTGTTTCACCTTTGCACCTTTGCACCTTTTGCTCACCTCTAAGGAGTAAGCTTTATACACCAGCTTCTCCCTTACAATATGTCGTTTAAAAGGTGTTGAAATGACAAGAAATGAAGAACTATACAATCATAAAGCTTGCTGCAAATGTGTTCTTCAATAGAGAAGAGAAGAAGAAAAGAATGGAGACAAAGAGCTAATTGTCTTGCTTGCTTTCTTTGTTGCTTTCGTTGGTGTGCTTTTCCTCTTCATCTTTGGTGCTATTTATAGCCAAGAGGACAGCCTAAAGGCTCCTTAAAGTAGCCGTTTGGAATGGATGAGAATGGGAGAAAATTCAGCACCTTTTTAGCTACCAAAATTCATCATTTGACTTTCAAGATAAATCTGAATTTTTGAATGCTTTGAAATAGTCTTCCAACCTGAACTTTTATCCCATTATAGCCGTTGGAATGAGATAGACAATGGCTCCATTTGAATGTTTAAAAGACAGCTCCAATCAGCAATATCCATGTGTAAATAACTTGCCATGTATGCGTGTGTTTTGAACAGAATTTTTTTCTCCTCATTTTGAATAATAAATGACGTTGGAAAGCCCTTGAAGATAGGCATTGAAGAATAGTTCAAATATAGTTAGAAATCAGCCAAGTTTGTTTGAGAATAAGTCTTCACCATTTGAATCATATATAGCCGTTTGCTATCTTCCTTGGTTGAGAGATTTTTGCTCCAACTTTGAATACATATAGCCGTTTGTATTGAGAGATCTTTGCTCCACATTTTAACCAAAATAGCCGTTTGAATCAGCTCCAAAATATAGAAGAATAATCACTTAAAATCAGCACCAAAATAGGATGTAATTCAACTTGCCTTGTCTTGTTCAAAATCTGAAAATTTGAACATGATATATGCGCCAACATCCGTGTGTAAACATATAATATATAGTCATTTATGTCTTCAACATGTAGCATAGAAAACCATATGAAGAATACCAAGAATTCCAAGAAAACCATAGATGTGATAACCATAACATAAGAATTCCAATTGAGATACCATGCTGCCCGTTTCCATAAAAATAGGGCACGTACCATATGTGACATAAACACATATAAACATCATATAAGCAATATATAACATGTTGGAAGATCCATTGGCAAGTGAAAAGACCAGAATACCCCTCAGCACAAAAATAGGAATTTTGTCCTAGGATGAACCTAGACATGGTGCTGCTCCAGATTCATTTTTGCCATGATGTGACATGACTTATAAATGTGTCATATGATCATATAAATCAGTTGGAAGAAGACCAAATAAGAATGAGAAGTCCAAATGGTGAAATTACCAAAATAGCCCTTATATAGGTCAATAAGCTTCCCACCGGGTCAATTCAGTTTTAACCCGTGCCAAGCATGCCTTTCCTCAGCCAATTAGATTCTAAATTGAATAAGGATCATGTGGGCTTTTGAATGACTCAATTTGGAGTTCATTTGCCCAAGATATGAACCAAAACCTGCAATAGGATACTAAACCGAACAATTTGCCTTATATTGTAAATCATGTGACTTCAAGGCTTGGTTAGATCATATTATCAACATGTATTGGCATATATATCTTCTAAGATCAGTTTGAACAACATGTATTGGCATATATAATCTAAGATCAGTTTGAACATGTCTTGATTAAGATATGTGATTGAATTGGCCAAGTTCAATCTCATGATCTTAATCAAACTTGTTCAATCTTGATTCATTCAAGCAATTTCACATTTAGCTCATAAGTTCATAAGTTCATGCCTTGCCAAAACAATTTCACATTTAAACGTTACACATACATGCTCACATATGCATCTTCCAATCATTCAAACATGATATATCTATTTGCAATCATCATAACAATTACACATATGCACACATATACATTTTGCACAACAATTACACATATGCACACATATACATTTTGCACAACAATTACACATATGCTCACATATACATTTTGCAATCACTCAAACATAATATATCACAACAATCTCCCCCTTTTGATGATTTGCAAAATTACCCCACATATGTGTATATTAAGCATTTAAATCAAGTGTGCATCTAAATCAAGTGTTGTAATCTGTGTAATCAAGTAAGCATCTAAATCAAGTGTAAGCTGCTCCCCCTTAATGTGTTATCTCCCCCTTAACATGATATCTATCTTCCCCTTAACATGATATATATACACATTTATTTCTCCCCCTTAATTTTGTAAATTATGCAAAAGACTGAATGGTGTAGTAGTCAGTTGTAAGCAATTAATCCAAGTCTTGCCCGTAAAGTCTCAAAGATAGCTTGATTAAGGGGTTTAGTGAATACATCAGCTACTTGTTGATCAGTTCTAACATGTTCAATGTGTATATGTCCAAGATTAACATGATCACGGAGAAAATGATAACGTACTTCTATATGCTTTGCCTTAGAGTGTAGTACAGGGTTTTTAGACAAATTTATAGCACTTGTACTATCACAATAGATGGGAATATTATTTACTTGTATTTCAAAGTCTGAAAGGTGTTGTTTAATCCATAATAGTTGAGTACAACATAGACTTAAAGCCATATATTCTGCTTCAGTAGTAGAAAGTGCAACACTAGATTGTTTCTTTGAAACCCAAGATATCAGTGAGTTTCCTAGAAATTGACATGTTCCACTAGTGCTCTTTCTATCTACTCTACATCCACCATAATCTGCATCTGAATATGCATGTAGATTTAGACTAGATTGTCTATCATACCATAAGCCTAATGTTGGTGTATGTTGAAGATATCTAAATATTCTTTTTATAGCTTTAAAGTGTGACAACTTAGGCATACTTTGAAATCTTGCACACATACATACTGCAAACATAATATCAGGTCTACTAGCAGTTAGATATAGCAATGAACCAATCATAGACCTATATAGTTTTTCATCAAATGCAACACCATTTTCATCTTTGTCTAATTTTGTTGAAGTACACATTGGTGTTGGAGATGGTTTCAAGTTTTCAAAGTTGAATTTCTTTATCATATCTCTTATGTATTTGGCTTGATTGATATGTATACCATTTGATGTTTGTTTTATTTGCAAGCCTAAGAAGTAATTTAATTCACCAACCATGGACATTTCAAACTCAGACTTCATACAATCTTCAAAGTCTTTTACTAAGTTAGGATTAGTTGAACCAAAGATTATGTCATCTACATATATTTGTATTACAAGCAAATCTTTGTCTTTCTTTTTCAAGAATAAGGTACTATCTATGGTTCCTCTTTGAAAGTTGTTACTTAGTAAAAAGTTGGCAAATCTTTCATACCATGCACGGGGGGCTTGTTTCAAACCATATAAGGCTTTCTTAAGTTTATATACATGATTAGGGTTCTTTGGATCTTCAAAGCCTGGTGGTTGTTTAACAAAAACTTCTTCTTGGATATAGCCATTTAAGAATGCACTCTTAACATCCATTTGGAATAGTTTGATGTTATTATAACATGCAAAAGCTAATAAGAGGCGTATGGATTCTAATCTTGCTACGGGGGCAAATGTTTCATCGTAATCAATACCCTCTTCTTGATTATATCCTTGAGCTACAAGTCTTGCCTTATTTCTTACTACAACCCCTTGCTCATTCATTTTGTTCCTAAACACCCATTTAGTTCCAATGATTGATTTATCCTCGGGTTTAGGTACTAAATCCCACACATTGTTTCTTTCAAATTGGTTTAACTCTTCATGCATTGCATCTATCCAATATGCATCGTTTAAGGCATCATTCACATTCTTAGGTTCAATTTGGGATATAAGTGCATGCCATTGATCATATTCATTAGGATCTATTTGCCTACGTGTTCTAACCCCTTGATTTACATCTCCTATGATAAGTTCTTGAGGATGCTTTTGTTTATCTCTTATTTGCCACCAATTACTTGGTTGTGCATCTTCAATAGGTTCATGATGTTCAATAGGTTGGTTAGGCACATTTTCTTCATTATGTTCTTGTGTAGGGGGAGTTTGAACTTCATGCATTTCAAGAGTTTGATTTGGTGTTTCAACTTGATCATGTGTAGGTGGTAGGATAAGTTCATCTTCATCATGAAGTATTTGATCATTTGGTACATAGGTTTCATGTTGATTACTTGTTCGGAGATATGCATTTTCATTGAACTTCACATGTATTGATTCAACTATCTTTCTTGTTTGTGCATTATAACATCTATATGCTTTAGAGTTCATTGAATATCCCACAAATATATGTTCATCAGACTTAGGATCAAACTTATCTAAGTTATCTTTTGTGTTCAATACAAAACATTTACAACCAAAGACTTTTAGATAGTTTACTTTTGGGAGTCGTCCATTTAAGATTTCATATGGAGTTTTGTTCAATTTCTTTCTTATTGATAGTCTGTTGATCATATAACTTGATGTGTTTACTGCTTCAGCCCATAAGAATTTAGGTACTTTGTTTTCTACCATCATTGTTCTTGCTACTTCTTGAATAGTCCTATTCTTTCTTTCAACTACACCATTAAGTTGAGGAGTTCTTGGTGGGGAGAATTCATGTTTTATACCCTTTTCATTACAGAATTTGATTAATTCACTATCTTTAAACTCACCTCCTCTATCACTCCTTATCTTAATAACATGTGATTCATGTTCATTTTCAAGTTGTCTAATTAGATTAGCTATAGATGATGCACTTTCATATTTTGAAGCAAGAAACAATGTCCAAGTATATCTTGAGAAATCATCAACTATTACACATACATAATAACTTCCACCTAAGCTTCTTGTTCTACATGGACCAAATAAGTCTATATGCAAGAGTTCTAGTATTCTAGATGTTGTGAACTCAGTTTTAGGCTTAAGAGATTCTCTAACATGTTTGCCTTTGATACAAGATTCACATAGTTGAAAATCATCCAAGTTAAGTTTAGGCAATCCTTTAACAAGACTTTTAGCGTGTAGTTTTTCTAAGGTTGATATACCAATGTGTCCTAAACGTCTATGCTAAAGATTGGGATCAGATTCATGTGAAACAAGACATTTTGTGTTACTACTTAGCATATCATCCATGTTAAGCACATATATGTTTCCTTCACGTTTTCCTTTTAACACAACTTGATTGTTTTTATCCATTATCTTACAAGAAGTGGAGGAAAAGAGAACATTCAAGTTGTTGTCACATAGTTGAGAAACACTTAAAAGCTCAAAGGTTAAGTTACTTACAAGTAGGACATTTTTGATCTCAAACTTGTTTGGATCACCAACCTTGCCTTTGCCAATTATTTGGCCTTGATTGTTGTCTCCAAAGGTGACTTTGCCACCTTTTGCAACGTTTTTAAGTGTGCTAAACAAATTTTTGTTGCCCGTCATATGTCTTGAGCAACCACTATCAACTATCCAATTGGTTTTGTTCTTTTCATCTTCTTTGTTGTTATAACCAGCAACTTGTCTTTCTTTGATGTTATGTACCTACAAATGTAAATAACAACTTAGGTACCCTTTGATTTTGGGTCCTTTCAAGGTTAGACAAGTTAAGTTCATGTTAGTGTACCTTTAGGTACCCAAACTTGAACAACCTTTCTTGGTTTTGAAATGTTAAAATCATGTTGCATATAATGATCAAATAGTGGATTTTGATACATAGAATATGATGGAAAAGGGGCTGCACATTTATGTCTAGTTGAATAAGCATTGTAAGTTCTATATGCATTTGAATGTTGCCATGTATATGAGTTATATCTTGGCCGTGAGTTATCATAGTTTCTAGGCCGTGTATAAGCAAGATGTTGTATGTGTCTAGGCTGTGTGTTGTAAACTGATGTAGGCCGAGAGTATGTCATGTTCTTCACATAAGCATGTTGTTGCATATAAGGCATAACTTGAGCAGATTTCATACTACTTTGTTTAGGCATTCTTGTATACATGTAAGCATGGTTTCTAGGTGTATTTACCTTCCTATATGTTGATGCATTTTGCAATCTTTGTGATGAAGGTGGTGTGGGCAGAATAGGTTCATTTCTAAATGCATTTGGCCTATATTTCATGTTGGTTGAAGATGATACAAATGTTGTTTCCTTAGGTGTGTATTCAGCTTCTTTAACATATCCAAGACCTTGTTTGTCATTTCCATGCTTTTGAGATGCAATAAGAGTGTCTAACATGTTGGAACCATCCTTAAATTGTTCTAAAGATTTGTTCAAGTCTAGGTTGCATGCTTTTAATGATTCAAATTCAGTTTGTATTTCATGTAATTTAGACTTTAAAACGTTGTAATCAACACATTGCACACATTGCACATTTTCATGTTTGTTCTTAAGTTCCTTAATCTGATTTTGCATTGAACTAATAGTGTTAGATGATTCAAGTTGAAGAACTTCTAGTTGAGAAGTTAGATTCAAGTTAGACGTCTCCAACTTGTTCTTCTCCTCAACTATTCTTTTCTTCTCCTTGGATAGCTTCTTATATCTATTATGCAACTTTTCTAATTCATCCAACAATTCATCTTGAGTAAAGTCACATTCAGAGTCAGAATCGAATGTTACCTCATTTGTAGACTTTGAAGCCAAACATGTTTGTGCAACTTCAGGTTCCTCCACGGATTCGGATGAAGATGTGTCATCCCAAGTGCTTGAACTTGCCTTGAGAGCTTTCTTCCTCCTTTGCATAGGTTCTACTCTAGTTTTTGTCCTTGTCTTTTCATCCATGTCACGGTTTTTGTTCTTGTTTGGACAATCATATGAGATGTGTCCTTGTTTGCCACATTCATAACACTTAAGTTCTTTATCATACCATTTACCATCTTGTTTGTTAGATTTCACATTGATAGGGGCAGCTGATTTTGCTTGTCTTTTAGTTGGTCTTTTCTTGAAAAACTTCCTTAAACGCCTAGCTAACAACATTATGTCTTCTTCATCACTTTCATCATCACTTTCATACTCGGCTTGATTAGATGATTCGGGTTCATTTGTTACAAATGCAAGTGATTTAGACTTGTTACTAGTTTCAGCCTTTCTTATATTCAACTTGTTTTCATAAACTTTTAAAGAGCCTATCAATTCATCAAGTTTTATTTGAGAAAGATCTTTGCTTTCTTCAATGGCACTAACTTTGGCATCCCATTCAATTGGCAAACTTCTCAAAACTTTTTGCACTTTTTCTTTCATCAAAAACGTTTTACCAAGGGATTCAAGTGAGTTGTATAAGTTTGTAAGCCTTAAATCCATATCAACAATTGATTCATTAGGCAGTAAATGAAATGTTTCAAGTGTAGTCATTAACATGTTAATCTTTGATTCCTTTACTTGATTAGTTCCTTCATGCTTCATTTCAAGACATTTCCACATATCCTTTGCACTTAAACATGAAGAGACATAGGCAGATTCACTCCTACTTAAACCATTCAACAATAATTGCATTGCTTTAGCATTAAGACTCATTTTCTTTTTATCTTCATCACTCCAATCTTTTCTATATTTCTCAACTTCTTGTGATAAGCCATCAATTATAACATGCTTAGTAGGCACATAAGGTCCATCTTCAATGATAGACCACAAGTCTATATCAATAGCCATTAAGAACAATTTCATCCTAAGTTTCCAATGACTAAAGTTTTCTCCATCAAAAAGAGGTGGTCTTTGTGTGGACATGCCTTCTAATTCTATTTTCATGTGTGACTTAGACATGCTTCTTAGTGTGTGAGAAAACGTTTAAAACACTTATAAGAAGGAAAGAAAGTGTCACCTTGTTGTAGATACCAAATATGAAGAATATAAGACAACCAGAAAATTTCCAGCAACTTTGCAACTTGGAGTGTAAACTGTTTTCAGCTCAAATAAGAATATGGTGCTCAACCTTGCTCTGATACCACTTGTTGGACCTGTATAGCACCACTAGAGGGGGGGGGTGAATAGTGGGTTAGCGGAAATTACACTATAATTACCTTCAAAAACTTGTTTGAAGACCCCTTTGCCTCTTTAACCTCAGGTTCTGAAAATTCCAGAAACAGTTCACTACTTTGAACGTTTTGGTTGAACCACTTATACACCTGTGCAAGCTCTCAAACTTGGCAGAGATCAAGTTTAGAATGTTTATAATATGTCATAAAAAATTCAGTCAATTCCAAGCAAGTTAGCACGTTCAAATAAGCAAGAGAAGTAAAGTGTGCAATTCTGGCAGTTTCAGGCAGAATGTTAGCTTAACTTCAAACACCAATATCTCAAAATCTACCCGTGCTATTTTGATGAATCTTATGTCAAATTAAACCTCAAGATGTCTAGTTTAATTTGATATAAGGATCACTCCAAGATTCGAAGGATAGCCTATTCAAATTGCACAAGTTTGCACACTGGTCAGAACTGTTCACAGAATGTAGCAACAATTTTGTGAAGATGATTTGAATATGCTAAACACCTTAGAATTTAGTGATTCTTGCGGCTAATGAAAGCTAACACATTGAAGTATAATATATCCAAAATTCATGCAATTCTAAGACTGTTTGCTCGTTCAATTATGCGTGCCAAGTTAGTGTAATTCTCAGGCAGAAAACAGTAAGTGCAGGAAATAAGTAAAGAACACAAGGAATTATCCTGGTTCGGTCAATGTGACCTACTCCAGTCCCAAGAGACACCTTCTCTTGGATTTCACTAAACACCAAACACCAAAGTCACCTTACAAAGCCAAAGGAAGAAGCTTTTCACCAACTTCTTCAAGAGGCTGCACCAAAACTGAAAATCAGCACTAGTTTGTTTCACCTTTGCACCTTTGCACCTTTTGCTCACCTCTAAGGAGTAAGCTTTATACACCAGCTTCTCCCTTACAATATGTCGTTTAAAAGGTGTTGAAATGACAAGAAATGAAGAACTATACAATCATAAAGCTTGCTGCAAATGTGTTCTTCAATAGAGAAGAGAAGAAGAAAAGAATGGAGACAAAGAGCTAATTGTCTTGCTTGCTTTCTTTGTTGCTTTCGTTGGTGTGCTTTTCCTCTTCATCTTTGGTGCTATTTATAGCCAAGAGGACAGCCTAAAGGCTCCTTAAAGTAGCCGTTTGGAATGGATGAGAATGGGAGAAAATTCAGCACCTTTTTAGCTACCAAAATTCATCATTTGACTTTCAAGATAAATCTGAATTTTTGAATGCTTTGAAATAGTCTTCCAACCTGAACTTTTATCCCATTATAGCCGTTGGAATGAGATAGACAATGGCTCCATTTGAATGTTTAAAAGACAGCTCCAATCAGCAATATCCATGTGTAAATAACTTGCCATGTATGCGTGTGTTTTGAACAGAATTTTTTTCTCCTCATTTTGAATAATAAATGACGTTGGAAAGCCCTTGAAGATAGGCATTGAAGAATAGTTCAAATATAGTTAGAAATCAGCCAAGTTTGTTTGAGAATAAGTCTTCACCATTTGAATCATATATAGCCGTTTGCTATCTTCCTTGGTTGAGAGATTTTTGCTCCAACTTTGAATACATATAGCCGTTTGTATTGAGAGATCTTTGCTCCACATTTTAACCAAAATAGCCGTTTGAATCAGCTCCAAAATATAGAAGAATAATCACTTAAAATCAGCACCAAAATAGGATGTAATTCAACTTGCCTTGTCTTGTTCAAAATCTGAAAATTTGAACATGATATATGCGCCAACATCCGTGTGTAAACATATAATATATAGTCATTTATGTCTTCAACATGTAGCATAGAAAACCATATGAAGAATACCAAGAATTCCAAGAAAACCATAGAT
This sequence comes from Eustoma russellianum, assembly GCA_036186865.1. Lineage (NCBI taxonomy): Eukaryota > Viridiplantae > Streptophyta > Magnoliopsida > Gentianales > Gentianaceae > Eustoma > Eustoma russellianum. The sequence goes on from AP025046.1 coordinate 24,408,584, forward strand.
GTGATAACCATAACATAAGAATTCCAATTGAGATACCATGCTGCCCGTTTCCATAAAAATAGGGCACGTACCATATGTGACATAAACACATATAAACATCATATAAGCAATATATAACATGTTGGAAGATCCATTGGCAAGTGAAAAGACCAGAATACCCCTCAGCACAAAAATAGGAATTTTGTCCTAGGATGAACCTAGACATGGTGCTGCTCCAGATTCATTTTTGCCATGATGTGACATGACTTATAAATGTGTCATATGATCATATAAATCAGTTGGAAGAAGACCAAATAAGAATGAGAAGTCCAAATGGTGAAATTACCAAAATAGCCCTTATATAGGTCAATAAGCTTCCCACCGGGTCAATTCAGTTTTAACCCGTGCCAAGCATGCCTTTCCTCAGCCAATTAGATTCTAAATTGAATAAGGATCATGTGGGCTTTTGAATGACTCAATTTGGAGTTCATTTGCCCAAGATATGAACCAAAACCTGCAATAGGATACTAAACCGAACAATTTGCCTTATATTGTAAATCATGTGACTTCAAGGCTTGGTTAGATCATATTATCAACATGTATTGGCATATATATCTTCTAAGATCAGTTTGAACAACATGTATTGGCATATATAATCTAAGATCAGTTTGAACATGTCTTGATTAAGATATGTGATTGAATTGGCCAAGTTCAATCTCATGATCTTAATCAAACTTGTTCAATCTTGATTCATTCAAGCAATTTCACATTTAGCTCATAAGTTCATAAGTTCATGCCTTGCCAAAACAATTTCACATTTAAACGTTACACATACATGCTCACATATGCATCTTCCAATCATTCAAACATGATATATCTATTTGCAATCATCATAACAATTACACATATGCACACATATACATTTTGCACAACAATTACACATATGCACACATATACATTTTGCACAACAATTACACATATGCTCACATATACATTTTGCAATCACTCAAACATAATATATCACAACACCTCATCCTTCATGTTGGCGTGTGACTTATGTAGATTAGGCTGAAATCCCTTTTTGAACTTTAAGTCTCCAATTGATTGAGATTGAATTCACTTTAAGATTGAATTTCAAATTCAAGCCTAGCTTTGAATTTAAACTCACTTGATCATTATCCATTTGCTTTAGGTATGGCCGCCCCCCTTCTTGTGGATAATGGAGATGACTTTGATTTTAACTTGATCAAGAGACTCTATCTTGGACACTTTTGAATTTCTCTTAGCATAGACAAACATTCTCTTGAAACATTCTCTTCAAACATTCTCTTGAAACATTCTCTTGAAATATTCTCTTGAAACATTCTCTTCAACATTCTCTTCCAACATTCTCTTCAAACATTCTTTTTGAAACATTTCATGTACCTAATTTACCTACAAAGAAAAGACATAAAACAAAGATCACGATAAAATTCAAAGAAGCAAAGGGTGTAGACGTGCATGTGATACATGCTCAAGTTGAAGTTTCAATGAAATGAACCCAAGGAGTCTTAGGTTCATCTTGAACATGCTTGTACAAGAAGGTGGCAACTTGATGACAAATTTCCTTTGTCCTCCTTCTTGTCATAGGACCTTTGACCTCTTGGGGCCCTTGATCCTCATTGGACCCTTGATCCTCATCAATCCCCCCCTCCTCAAAAGGATTCGTCCTCGAATCAAAAAGGTCATCGTTGAAAGGGGTGAGGTCAGCAACATTAAAAGTAGGTGAAATCGAACCATACCTGTCGGGAAGATCAAGGATGTATGCATTGTCACCTATGCGTTTCAATACTTTAAAGGGTCCATCTCCTCGAGGCAACAATTTTGACTTTCTTTCATTGGGAAATCTTTCCTTGCGCAAATGTAACCAAACTAAATCTCCAGGTTTAAACACAACTTTTTTTCGATGTTTGTTAGCTCGTCTTTCATAAGCTTTGTTTTTCTTTTCTAGTTGTGTTTTAACTTGTTCATGCAATTTCTTTATTGTATCCGCTTTTTGTTTACCATCAAGACTAGAACGATCATGCACGGGAATAGGAATCAAATCAATGGGAGACAAGGGATTAAAGCCATACACGATTTCAAATGGACTATGCAAAGTACCGTGATGGACACTCCTATTGTATGCAAATTCGATATATGGTAAACAATCTTCCCAATGTTTGATGTGTTTTTGCAAAATGGCACGCAAAAGTTGAGAGAGTGTACGATTAACGACTTCAGTTTGTCCATCTGTTTATGGGTGTGCGGTGGTGGAAAATAACAACTGTGTACCAAGTTTAGCCCACAAAACGCGCCAAAAATGACTCAAAAATTTCGTATCTCTATCACTTACAATGGTACGTGGCATGCCATGCAATCTAACAATTTCTTTGAAGAACAAATCAGCAACATGTGTGGCATCATCAACTTTCCTACATGCAATGAAATGTGCCATTTTTGAAAATCGATCAACCACAACATAAATGCTATCGCGTCCTCCCCGAGACCTAGGAAGGCCTAAAACAAAGTCCATAGAAATGTCAATCCAAGGGGAATCAGAGACGGGTAAAGGCGTGTAAAGGCCATGTGGTTGGGACTTGGATTTGGCTTGTTTGCAAGTGATGCAATTACCACACAACCTCTCGACGTCTACTCTCATGTGGGGCCAATAGAAATGTTCCTTAAGAGTCTCAAGGGTTTTGAACACTCCGAAATGACCCATTAAACCTCTCCCATGGGCTTCTCTGGTCAATGCTTCTCGTAGGGATGATTGGGGAACGCACAACTTTTGTTCTTTGAAAAGATATCCCTCATGTATGTAAAATTTCCAAAATGGTGCTTCTTTACATGCCTCGAAAATGGTGCCAAAGTCATGGTCATTGGGGTACAAGTCCTTAAGTGATTCAAATCCTAAGAAACGTGAAGATAATGTAGTCACTAACGTGTATCTCCTAGAGAGGGCATCGGCAACTATATTATCCTTTCCTTGTTTGTATTTAATCACGTAAGGGAATTGTTCTATGAACTCTACCCATTTGGCATGTCTTTTGTTCAACTTTCCCTGCCCTTTAAGATACTTAAGGCTTTCGTGGTCAGTGTGGATCACAAACTCTTTAGGTTGAAGGTAGTGTTGCCAAGTTTGTAGGGATCTCACAAGGGCATAAAGTTCCTTATCGTAGGTAGAGTAATTCAATGCTGCTCCTTTCAACTTTTCGCTAAAATAGGCTATGGGTTTGATGAGCTACAGCCTAACCTTGTAGATCCAAACACTGACGATGACACATCATTGCCACACAATGGTCCCATAACAAGGAGTATGGCTAAGAAATTGTTACTTTGTGTTGAATCATTCCTTTACAGGCATGAAGAGGATGAGCCAAGCAAAGATGACATCCATTGGGTTTATATGATACAAGCTATGATCTAGTTGTATCAAATGCATGTTGTACATATCTTTATATGTTCTTTTTAATATTCTTAGTTTGTTAACTTTGTTTTAGGATAGCTTGTGTTGTATTCTTGCCCTAACCTTTCAGGTACACGTTTGGCTTGAAGATGCAAAACCAAACCTGAATTTTGTCCAAACAAAGAAGTGAATTCAAGTAGCTTGCAAGCAAGGTGCTTAACAAGCACTCATGTCAATTTCAGCCTATAATTTCACGTTGAAACAAGAATGAGGAAGCAGCTCAGCCTTCAACCAATCAAAAGAAGTCTAGCAAATGATTTATCCAATCACAAACAAGTAGGGAAAATTCAAACAAGCTGCTCCAATCAAATTCAAGGAGAATTTCGGCTGGTTCATAAACTAATATGTTTGAAAATTCAACACAAGGCAAGAACCAATCAAAGCTGAGTTTTATCCAAGCTAGCTGCTCACTCCATAAACCAATCAGAATTTTGGATGAATCTCAAGCAAGAGAAGAACCGTATGTCTAAGGAAAAATGCTTTGAAAATTCAAGCTACAAGTTGCAACCAATCAAAACCAAGATCAAACCAAGCAGCTCAACATTTAAACCAATCAAAAACCTGGCTCAAGACAAGCAAAGAAGGAGGAGGAAGCAACCAGCTCTTGTCAACCGAAAGTTGCTCCAACTTGTTCCAAAAGAAAGCATGTTAATCATAGGCTTGTACTTTGTATTTTAGACCTTGTACTTTCCTTATTTTCGTGTGCTATAAGTAGAATAGAACCTGAATGTAATTAGATTAACACTTATCAAATACAAAACCAGAATTTCCTTCAAAGGAGTTTTCAACACTTCAAGTTGAGGTTTAAAGCCACCTACGGTTTTCATTCAAGTTCCAGCCTAGAACTTGTTTGCATTTACTTCTTTATTTGGTTTACAAGCATCTTAGGGTCTCATAGAGGTTTTAGGTGTGTTGGAGTGCCAAAGAGGAAGAGGTTTGGCATAGATTGAGCCAAGAACAAAGGTTAAAGCTTAAAGGGTGTCTTTAAGATGTTCTTTGACATAGCTTGGGTTCAAATCAATTTGGAATAGAGGACAACATCCTTGGCAAACGTTTTCAGCCCCCATTTGGCTCATCAATTGGTATCAGAGCTTTGGTTAGTCTTCTATTCATGATTACATTGTTAAATTTGCATATGACATGATGCTGCCCAAAACCGTATGATGTACTGATTTTCATGCCGTTTGAATCTGCTTGTTTAGGTAATGAGATTATGTTTTAAAGTGTTTGTTAGATAGTGTAATATAGTTTGGTAAGTTAGTTAAGTGACAAAACCGAAAACACCCCACAAAAACAACTTAGACTAGACTTTAGTGTTGATAGAACCTGTTTGTATATCTTGAAACAAAACCGTGTGTTTGCAGCTTATATGTGTTCACCCTAGCTTAGATATTGTTCATTAGGTCCTAATCTACTAGTTCAAATGGAAGCTTAGATTAGTTCATAAAACTGAAAACTTTGAACAAAAAAAAATAGGTTAGTTGATAGTAGTTGAAAAAAAGTTGTTTAAATTCTGTTTTTGTGTTCATGTGTGCAAACTGTTTTGAATGTTCTATATGCTGCCATTTTTAGCTTAGTTGATCTTCATTAGACCTTAATCTAGTAGTTGAAGTGTTAGAGTATTTGAGTCCTTAGAATCAGAAAACTTGAAAAAGAACCACAACTAGAATAGTTGATAGTTTACAAATAGTTAAAAATTCTGTTTTTAGTAACTTAGTGCAAACTGTCCAAACGTTTTCTATACTCCCTTGTTTAGCTTAGATAAACATCATTAGACCTTGATTTAGTAGTTTAAGTGATAGTTTAGTTAAGTCATTAAAATCAGAAAACTTGAACACAAAATAGATTAGTAGGTAGTTAACTAGTAATCAAATAGCTAGAATTCTGTTTTTAGTAACTTTTGTCCAAGCTGTCCAACGTTTTTAGTTCTGCCTTGTTTAGCTTAGTTTAGGCTAGTTTACATCATAGCTTAAGTGTTTTAGTTGGTTGATTAGTTTGGCACTAGAAAACCGAAAACAAAAAAAAAACCAAAACAAGTAGCTTAGCTAAAAGGAGTGTACTGCCTAGTCTTCCTAGTTCAAGTACATTTGTTTGGTAAAACACAAAGACTTGCATCTAGTTTCATTTAGTTAGAATCTGATTGCATCATAAAAACAAAAACCAAACAAAAACAAGTAAGTTAGATCACTTGAAAACAAAAACAAAACAAGTTATCATACTTAGCATCAAAACTGATTTTCCATTTAGTCACTAATAACCAGCATTGTGCACTTCATTTAGGCTCAACTAAATTGCATTTAGCCATCTTAGAAATAGTTAGATCACTTGCATCCAAAACAGAAAAAGAAAAAAAGAACAACCAGTCCAAAACCGTGTGGAACAAAACAACCTTATAAAGCTCATTTGAAATCTTGGAACATGCTAATAGCTTTATCTTTTTGTTGATTTCAATTGATTCAAACAACTTGTTGGACTTAGATATATTCTGAAATTTAGGAATTGTTTAAGCCCCACATTGTTAAAAAGCTTTTCCATTGTTGTTTTAGACCAATTTCTGAACTTACATTGCACTATATACAATTTGATCTTGTTGTAATTGTGAATTGAATTCCCACTACATAGTGTTTAGCCGTGTTGTGTACGAGGAACTTTCAAATTCCAAATACAACCAATCTTGTGCAATTAAAGGCCGTGGGCAATGTCTCATGTAGGCCGTGAGCAGTAGTCTCACAACAATCAAGCAAAACCGTCCAAAGAAAGAAAATTAAGCTTGATTGAGAAATACGCGAGAGAAAAGCCAAAAATTGTCAACAAGTAAGAGGCAAGACAAAGAGAGAATTGCACAAGAAAGCCAAGTGAGGAAAAGCCCAAAGTTAAACGTTGCATAAAGGGAAAATCCCGTGCAAAGCTCAAAAGAAAGAAAGTGCCCAAACCCAAACCCCAAAGTGTTGTAGTTTTGAAATCTTGAAAGTTTCTAAAGCAAACCCTTGCTAGCACTTTGTTTGTGTGCCTTTACTTTCACTTTACTACAATTGATGATTGCATATGCTGTAAAGTAAATTAAGGGATTGTCTTAAAACAACCCCGTAGATTTCTTTCAGCCCGAACAACAATTTGACTTCTGTGATTTACTTGAATCTTTAGGAGATATAGTCCAAATTGCTGTTTTGAACAATTGTCAACATAAAGTAGAGTATTTGCATCTTGTCAATATTTTATTTGGCTTTTGAGATTGTTTTCTGAATCATGGGTCCCCAACAGAAAGATAATGCATCATCCCCGTCCCCATCTACACCTGTCCCATCCCCAGTCCCTGTTACCCTCGAGAATATACAACAAACCCTCACTTTCCTTGTTAATCAATTTGGTTTAATGAGAAGTGACATAGAGGATAACAAACAAAGGCTAAGCAGAGTAGAAAAGCCTACCTCAGAACAAAAAGAACCTAGTGTACCTTTTCAAGAAGGCACCTCTTATGATCATGAGTCTCATGTTGAACGCAGAAAAAGCACATCACTTAGAGGTAGAGGTAGAGGTCGAGGTAGTAATGGAGGTCGTAGGAACCTTTCTTTTGAGGAAAGATTTGATAGTCTCCCTGAGTACAATGAAGAAACCTACGTAGAAGAGAGATATAATGAACGTCAACCTGAAGAACAACTTGAAGAAGAATACATCACTACTAAACTGACAATTCCCCCCTTCCATGGGAAAAGTGACCCTGAAACATATTTGCAATGGGAAACAAAGGTAGATCATATGTATTCTTGCACTAACTATTCTGAATTGGCCAAAGTGCGGTATGCAACTTTTGAATTTGTAGATTATGCTTTACTTTGGTGGGAACAACTGAAGAACACCAGGAGAAGAACAAGACAACCCCCTGTTGTCACTTGGTCCGAGCTGAAACAAGAGATGAGGAAGAGATTCATATCTCCTTCCTATGAAAGAAGCGTCTTCCAGAAATTGCAACAACTTTCTCAAGGTAATAGATCTGTCGATGAATTTTATAAAGAGTTAGAACATTTGCTTACCAGGGCTAACATAGAAGAAGCGGAGGAAGCCACCATGGCTAGGTTTCTAGCTGGCTTGAATAAAGAAATTGCATTTAAGGTGGAACTTACACCTTACTCAGATCTGGCTTCTATGGTTCACATTGCTGAGAAAGTGGAAAGACAACTGAAGGTTAAAACTTCTAACCCTTCTTTTCGGACTAATCCTTTGAGTTTTCCTAGAACACAGCCCAGGACGCCATTCCGTCCACAACAAGGCCAAGGCCGTGGATCACAAGGAAAACCAACCCAGAACATCCAAAATCGTCCAAAGCTTCCAATCACTGATAAAGGCAAAGCCAAGGTGGAAGGTACGTCTAATTTTAAGACTCGTGATATTCAATGTTTTAAATGCTTAGGAAAAGGTCATTTTGCTAATCAGTGCCCCAACCCTAAACGCATCTTGTTTATTGAAGAGTCTAATGAGTATTACTCTGAGGAAGAATTGGAAGAGAGTGAAGAAAAACAAGAAATTGAGCAAACATGTGAGGAAGAAGAAGAGATTATTGAAGAGATTAATGAATGTGAAACAAAAGAGTTCTTAGTTGTCCGTCGAGCCCTAAGTGCCCAAATTAAAACTGAAGAACCTGAAATACAACGAGAGAACATATTCCACATTCACTGTATGGTTAAGAAGAAAGTCTGCACCTTAATCATTGACTCCGGTTCATGTACGAATGTTGCAAGTTTTGAACTTGTTAGGAAACTTGAGTTACCTTTGATTAACCACCCCCGTCCTTATAGACTTACGTGGCTTAATGAGTGTGGTGAAGTTAAAGTAACAAAGCAAGTCCTAGTTCCTTTGTCAATTGGTGGGTATTCTGCTGAGGTGTTATGTGACGTAGCCCCTATGCAATCAAGTCATATCTTATTAGGTCGACCGTGGCAATTTGACAACAAGGTTACGTATGATGGTTACCTAAATAGATATTCCTTTAGGCATAACAACAAACTGTTCAAATTAAATGCCTTACCCCCACACAAAGTCTTTGAGGATCAACAACGAATGTTAAAAAGCTACAATGATCCAAAGGAGAAGGAATTGGAAAGGATCTTTATCAAAGAACACCAACTAAGAAGTTCTCATCTTAAAGTTGAACCAAAAGAAAACAAAGTTTCTGCTGAACCGTCCCTAAAGAAAAGCGCTTTCTTTGCATCCCAAAGCGAGGTATTCCATGCTATCAATTCAAACAAAAATGTTTACATCTTGCTTTACAAAGAAGCTTTATTTTCTTCATCTGAGATACCATCTACTTTACCGAGTGAAGTTGCATCACTACTTCAAGAATTCTCTAGCTTGTTTCCTGAAGGAGATCCCCCAGGTTTACCCCCTCTAAGAGGCATTGAGCATCAAATAGATTTCATTCCAGGAGCTGTTCTGCCAAACAGACCTGCCTATAGAGCCAATCCAGAGGAAACTAAGGAAATCCAAAAGCAAGTTGAGGAATTACTGAGTCAAGGTAAAGTAAGAGAGAGTATGAGTCCGTGTGCTGTTCCTGTAATCATTGTCCCTAAGAAAGATGGAACTTGGAGAATGTGTACTGACTGTAGAGCCATCAATAAGATCACTGTGAAGTATAGGTACCCTATTCCTAGGTTGGATGACATGTTAGATATGTTACATGGGTCTAGGTGCTTTAGCAAAGTGGATCTTAAGCAAGGATATTTCCAAGTGAGAATTAGGGAAGGTGATGAATGGAAAACCGCCTTTAAGACTAAGTTTGGATTGTACGAATGGTTAGTTATGCCCTTTGGTTTAACCAATGCCCCTAGTACTTTCATGAGGTTAATGAATGAGGTCTTAAGGAAATTCATAGGGAAATTTGTAGTAGTTTACTTTGATGACATTCTTATCTACTCCAAAACCCTAGGTGAACACCTGAACCATCTAAGAGCCGTTTTTGTCACCCTACAGAAAGAGAAGCTGTATGCTAATTTCAAGAAGTGTTCTTTCTGTTTGGAGAAGGTTACATTCTTAGGATTTGTGATTAGTGCTGAAGGAATTGAAGTGGATCAAGACAAAGTTAAATCCATAACTGAGTGGCCAACCCCTAAGTCTGCTGGAGATATTAGGAGTTTTCATGGATTAGCTAGTTTCTATAGACGTTTTGTGAAGGATTTCTCTACCATAGCTGCACCCTTGAATGAATTAGTCAAGAAAGATGTAAGATTTGAATGGGGAGAATCACAACAACAAGCCTTTGAGGAACTTAAGAAACGTCTAACTTCTGCACCCATCCTGAGATTGCCTAACTTTGATGAAATGTTTGAAGTTGAATGTGATGCCAGTGGAGTTGGCATTGGAGCTGTATTGCATCAAGGTAACAAACCTGTTGCCTACTTTAGTGAGAAATTGAAAGGAGCTTCCATCAATTATTCAACCTATGATAAAGAATTGTATGCACTTGTCCGTTCCTTACAAACTTGGCAACATTATCTGCAACCTAAGGAATTTGTGATTCATACTGATCATGAAAGCCTTAAGTATCTAAAGGGTCAAGGAAAATTGAACAAAAGACATGCCAAGTGGGTTGAATTCATTGAACAATTCCCTTATGTGATCAAGTATAAACAAGGAAAAGAAAATGTTGTTGCTGATGCCTTATCTCGTCGTTATACTTTGATTACTACTCTTTCATGTAACATGTTTGGTTTTGAATCTATCAAAGAGATGTATCATTCTGATCATGACTTTAGTTCTATATATCAAGCATGCATTGAGTCCCCTTTTGCCAAATATTACTTGCATGATGGTTACTTGTTTAAAGAACAAAAGTTATGTGTACCAATGTGTTCATTAAGAGAGTTATTGATTAAAGAAGCTCATGGAGGAGGTCTAATGGGTCATTTTGGCTCATTAAAGACTTTGGAAACACTTAAGGAACATTTCTTCTGGCCGCATATGAGAGCACATGTTGATAAGATTTGTGACCAATGTATTACTTGCAAACAAGCAAAATCTAGAACACAACCACATGGATTGTACACTCCTTTATCTGTTCCAAGCTCACCTTGGACTGATATTTCTATGGACTTTGTAATGGGATTGCCTCGATCCAAAACTGGTAAAGATAGCATCTTTGTTGTTGTTGATAGATTTTCCAAAATGGCACATTTCATTGCATGTAAGAAAGTTGATGATGCTATTCATGTTGCTGATTTGTTCTTTAAGGAAATTGTTAGATTACATGGCATGCCACGTACGATTGTTAGTGATAGAGATACAAAGTTTCTAAGTCATTTTTGGCGTGTTTTGTGGAGTAAACTTGGTACTAAATTGTTATTTTCCACAACTGCTCACCCACAAACCGATGGACAAACTGAAGTCGTTAATAGAACTTTGTCTCAACTTTTACGTGTTGTCATTCAAAAGAATCTAAAGAATTGGGAAGATTGCTTAGCTTACATTGAGTTTGCATACAATAGAGTTATTCATAGTGGAACATTGCATTCTCCTTTTGAAGTTGTTTATGGCTTTAACCCTTTGTCCCCGCTTGATCTTGTTCCCATACCTGTTCATGAACGTGTTAGTTTAGATGGTGAACGAAAAGCAAAACTTGTGAAAGAATTGCATGAAAAGGTTAAGTCACAACTTGAAGCTAAGAATAAAGTGTATGCCAATAGAGCCAACAGGAATCGTAAAGTTGTTATATTTGAACCTGGTGATCTTGTTTGGTTACACTTGAGAAAAGAAAGATTCCCTAAGGAAAGGGACTCCAAATTGAAGCCAAGAGGCGATGGACCGTTCAAAGTGTTGAAACGGCTTGGTGATAATGCCTATGTTCTCGATCTTCCTGAAGAAAGGTATGGCCCTATCTCTAAAACTTTTAATGTTGCTGACCTTTCTCCGTTTAGTGTTGATTCAGATTCGAGGACGAATCCTTTTCAAGTGGGAGGGAATGATGAGCTACAGCCTAACCTTGTAGATCCAAACACTGACGATGACACATCATTGCCACACAATGGTCCCATAACAAGGAGTATGGCTAAGAAATTGTTACTTTGTGTTGAATCATTCCTTTACAGGCATGAAGAGGATGAGCCAAGCAAAGATGACATCCATTGGGTTTATATGATACAAGCTATGATCTAGTTGTATCAAATGCATGTTGTACATATCTTTATATGTTCTTTTTAATATTCTTAGTTTGTTAACTTTGTTTTAGGATAGCTTGTGTTGTATTCTTGCCCTAACCTTTCAGGTACACGTTTGGCTTGAAGATGCAAAACCAAACCTGAATTTTGTCCAAACAAAGAAGTGAATTCAAGTAGCTTGCAAGCAAGGTGCTTAACAAGCACTCATGTCAATTTCAGCCTATAATTTCACGTTGAAACAAGAATGAGGAAGCAGCTCAACCTTCAACCAATCAAAAGAAGTCTAGCAAATGATTTATCCAATCACAAACAAGTAGGGAAAATTCAAACAAGCTGCTCCAATCAAATTCAAGGAGAATTTCGGCTGGTTCATAAACTAATATGTTTGAAAATTCAACACAAGGCAAGAACCAATCAAAGCTGAGTTTTATCCAAGCTAGCTGCTCACTCCATAAACCAATCAGAATTTTGGATGAATCTCAAGCAAGAGAAGAACCGTATGTCTAAGGAAAAATGCTTTGAAAATTCAAGCTACAAGTTGCAACCAATCAAAACCAAGATCAAACCAAGCAGCTCAACATTTAAACCAATCAAAAACCTGGCTCAAGACAAGCAAAGAAGGAGGAGGAAGCAACCAGCTCTTGTCAACCGAAAGTTGCTCCAACTTGTTCCAAAAGAAAGCATGTTAATCATAGGCTTGTACTTTGTATTTTAGACCTTGTACTTTCCTTATTTTCGTGTGCTATAAGTAGAATAGAACCTGAATGTAATTAGATTAACACTTATCAAATACAAAACCAGAATTTCCTTCAAAGGAGTTTTCAACACTTCAAGTTGAGGTTTAAAGCCACCTACGGTTTTCATTCAAGTTCCAGCCTAGAACTTGTTTGCATTTACTTCTTTATTTGGTTTACAAGCATCTTAGGGTCTCATAGAGGTTTTAGGTGTGTTGGAGTGCCAAAGAGGAAGAGGTTTGGCATAGATTGAGCCAAGAACAAAGGTTAAAGCTTAAAGGGTGTCTTTAAGATGTTCTTTGACATAGCTTGGGTTCAAATCAATTTGGAATAGAGGACAACATCCTTGGCAAACGTTTTCAGCCCCCATTTGGCTCATCAGGGTTTCTTACTTTGGGTCAAAACTGCGCCTATACCCACTCCACTTGCATCACACTCGATCTCAAAGGTCTCATCGAAATTAGGTAGTCTAAGTATGGGTGCAGTGGTCAGCCTACGTTTGAGTTCATCAAATGCCTGTTGTTGTGGCTCTTCCCACCTAAAAGGCACATCCCTTTTTTACAATTTCGTTTAGGGGTGCAGCTATGGAAGAAAAATCTTTGACAAAGCGTCGATAAAAGCTTGCTAGTCCATGAAAACTGCGAACTTCCCCTACATTCTTAGGTATAGGCCACTCCACAATTGACCTAACCTTTTCCTCATCCATCTCTACTCCCTCAGCCGAAATGACAAAGCCTAGAAAAACCACGCGTTCTAAACAAAAGGAGCACTTCTTAAAGTTGGCGTAGAGTTGTTCTTGCTTAAGCTTTTCAAAAACGGCTCTAATGTGGTCAAGATGATCTTCTATGGTGTGGGAATAGATTAGGATATCATCGAAATAGACAACGACAAAGCGTCCTATAAACGCACGTAAGACTTCATTCATTAGCCTCATAAAGGTACTAGGGGCGTTGGTGAGTCCGAAGGGCATCACTAACCACTCATAGAGCCCAAACTTGGTTTTGAATGCAGTCTTCCATTCGTCCCCTTCTCGGATGCGTACCTGGAAGTACCCTTGCTTAAGGTCGATTTTGGTGAAGAATTTGGATCCGTGCAACATGTCAAACATATCGTCTAGCCTAGGTATGGGGTACCTATACTTGACGGTAATCTTGTTTATGGCTCGGCAATCGGTACACATTCTCCACGTTCCATCCTTTTTGGGTACCAAAATGACGGGAACAGCAGATGGGCTCAGACTCTCTCGGATTTGTCCACTAGCTAGGAGCTCTTCTACTTGCCTTTGGATTTCTTTGGTTTCTTCGGGGTTGGCTCTGTAGGCTGGGCGATTGGGTAACACGGCTCCTGGAACAAAGTCGATTTGGTGTTCTATTCCTCTAATGGGGGGTAATCCGGATGGTGGTTCGGAGGGAAATAGAACTTCATATTCTTGGATAAGGGACGCAACTGAGGTAGGTAAGTCTGGTGGGAGTTCTTCAATGGCAAGATGACACGACTTTGGAATGATGATGAGGACAGTTTGGTTGTTATAAAGTGCACGTGTAACCTCTCTTTTCTTTACGAAATACCCACACCTCTTTTTGGATTCATTGACACTTAGGGGCACTACCTCTTTTCCCTTGCTCTCATTTTTTTTGTTCTCACTTTTCATACACTCCACAAATTTTCTCTCGGCTTCTTTTTCCTTAGGATCGGCCCTAGACTTGGACATGCGTTGGTGATCCTCGTGGACTTTGTGTGGTGGAAGTGCATGCAGTTTGTATAATTTGCCATTCAATTTGAAAGAATAACGATTCAAATAACCATCATATGTCACATGTCGATCAAATTGCCATGGCCTACCAAGTAAGATATGACTAGCATGCATTGGTGCGACATCACATAAAACATCATCTTTGTAACTACCAATGCTAAGAGAAATCAAAACTTGTTTACTTACGCTAACTTCACCGCAATCATTTAGCCATGCAAGTTTGTAAGGATGCGGATGATTAGTCATAGGCAAATTCAGTTTTCTGACTAATTCGATGCTAGCCACATTCGCACAAGAACCGGAATCAATGATCATGGTGCACACTTTACCATTTATCATGCAATGAATATGGAAAATGTTTTCTCGATGTTGTTCGTGATCATCTAATTTCGGATATGCATTTAAAGCTCTACGTACAACAAGAAACTCCTTAGTGTCAAAATCATCTAATGCGCCTAGATCCTCTTCAGGTTCAATTTCATTATCATGCTCAGACTCGTTTTCATGCTCGGACTCAGACACATATTCGTTTGTCTCTTCAATTAACATGATTCTTTTTGAATTAGGACATTCTTTTCCTATGTGACCACGTCCTTGACATTTATAACATTTAATGTCTCTAAACCTGTTTGAGGGATCGGAAGAATTGCTGGTAGGAGCCTTTTGTTGGGTGCGTTCATCTCTCCTTTGTGTGGATTGCACACGATTGTCCATCCTTTGCGACGCTCCTTGGTCACGCGTTTGGCCTCCTGTAGGCCGTGAACTTCCCGTTCCTGAAGGCTTGCTGGAAAATCTCGATGAAGATTGGTTAGTACGATAATTGGAATTGAAATTGGAAGAATTACGTACCTTTAATTGTGTTTCAATCTTTTCAGCCATGTGGACCATGGTTGTGAGATCGAGATAAGGTTGAAGGTCAACCCTTTGCGCAATCTCCCTGTTTAAACCATGTAAGAATCGAGCCTTGGTGGCTTCTTCAGGTTCCTGCAAGTTAGACCTTTCCAACAAAATTTCTAACTCTTTATAATATTCGTCTACACTTTTGGAACCTTGTCGTAAGTTATGCAAACTCGTGAAAATAGAACTCTCATAATTGTTTGGAATAAAACGTTGTCGCATTTCAAACTTCATTTCCTCCCAAGTGGCAATTGGGGGTTGTCTCGTCTTAGTTCTATTTCGACACAAATTCGTCCACTAATTAAGTGCATAACCAGAAAATTCAATGGAAGCATACCTCACTTTTTGCAATTCACTATAATTGGTACAAGAAAAGATCAAATCCACTTTCGTTTCCCATTCTAAATATTCCTCCGCATTACTTTTACCATAAAACGTGGGAATATTTATTTTGGTTTTGAAAAAATCGTCATCTTGCGGGAAAAGGGGATTGTGACGTCTTTGGTAACCACGGGGATAGTGGTCATCAAAGTCATAATCATCATGCTCAAATGGAATGTAATCATCATTGTACCTTCTCGGAACATACCTTCTGGGTTGCGTTGGAGGAACAACCCTTCTTGCTTCGGTGTGTGGGGGTCTAATGTTATCGTCCTCAACTTCTTCTGGAGAATGGCGCTTTGGTTGTGGTAGGGGTAAGGTCCTGCTTGTTCCTTGGCCATCACTCGTTTTGTAGCTTCGCTCCACGTCTTCCAAGCGATGTTTAATTACCTCATTGTCATGCATGAGTTTCTTAAGCATCTCCAGCATTTGTTGTTGCGTATTGTCAACAGTTTCGGCCTCCTTAGACTTGCTAGAGGCGGGATGATTGCTGCTGGCCATTGTACCTAAGGACTTGAACTAAAACAAAGGGGAAAAGAAAAAGCAAACTAACACAAAGACAAACAAACGTTAAGGGATTAGAGGAAAAAAATAAGCTATGAACACTACGCTTTCGATTCTTTCCACTCTCTTACCACTTTGGTTCTTGGATAACCTGAAGTTAAGAAGTCTCAAAGCGATCAATAAGGAAGTGTATTGCCAAGGCTTCTTCGAATCACAATGTTCTCCACTTGTTTCTTCCTCTTTGCTTTCAAGTTGCACCAATTAGTATCAAAGTAGAATCAATTGAAAGAAACTCAAACTTGAACTTTCTACTAAGATTCAAAGAAGATAAGCAACCAAAGTTGATGTATAAGGCTGAACCAAAGATAAACTAAGGGTTGCCGTGGGCAATCTTTAGTTAATTTTGATTCTATGCACTTACTATCCACAAAATGGTTCAAGTCATGCAACAATCGAGCAACCAGATGTGTGATTGGTTCAAGAAGATTAGGAGATGGAGAATAGGGTATATAGGGGACGGCAATGTGGAATAATATGGTATCCAAGGTTTGCAAGTCGTACCAAAAATTTTCCACGTAATGCACAAACGTTTTGCCCTTTTTCTTTGCTCTTGTTCTTTTGTTTTTCTTTTTCTTCCTTGCTATTTCAATTGAGCAAGGTTCAGATTCTCCTCTTTTTTTTTTGACTAAGGGCAGAATTGGAATTTCACGTGTTTTGCACTTAGCACTTGTGATGAGCCCACGATGGGTCAACACAACATATTTTCATGCATCATTTATTGTCATATGTTAGTTCTGTAAGACATGACATTTCACTGTTCACTCCGCACACACTAGTGCTAGTTCTTATGTCTTATAGTCTTAACTAACCCTTAGGACATGTCATATATGTTGTGCATATTGTGTTTGTTGCTTGGTGTCTTTGAAGGTAGGTCAAAGAGAGCTTTACATTGAAGAAGCATGAACACCTATCAATCCATGTTCCATTTGATCAAATGATATCATTGTTCAAACAAAGCTTGGAGATGCAAATTAGAATCTGAATTTTTGTCCAAGCAAGTAGGTGATATTCAAGTAGCTTACAAGCAAGGTGGTGACAAGCATTCATGTCAAATTCAAGATGTTCTTCACGTTGAAAACAAGAAGGAAGCTGCTCAATTCAAGGACCAATAGAAAGGAGTCTTCTAAATGCTTGAACCAATCACAATCAAGTAAGAAAATTCAACAAGCTGCTCACCAAAGGATCCAACCACAAAGCAATGAGATTTTCGGCTGGTTCATAACATAATATCTTTGAAAATTCAACATCAAAGTTTCTACCAATCAAAGCAAAGTTCAAGCAAGCTGCACACTAGAATAACCAATCAAAATCTTGGCTGAAATTTGCAAGGAAGGAAACGTTTTGTCTAAGGGAAAATCCTTTGAAAATTCAAGATACAACTTGCAACCAATCAAGGGTGAGGTCCAAGCATGCTGCTCAATGTTTAAACCAATCAGAATTTGGCTGATTTCAAGCAAGGAAACCAACGTTGTCTAAGAGTATTTTGTTGAAAATTCAAACACCAACTTGCATCCAATCAAAGGGCATTCCAAAGCAAGCTGCTCCATGCCTAATCCAATCAAAATTGATCAAGAAAGAAGGCTGAAATAGCATGGAATACACGGCAAGAGCAACCAGAATTCTAGGAACAAAAGTTGTGCAAATAAGTTCCAAGCAAGCATGGTATTTTTAGTGTAGTACTTTGTACATTAAAACTTGTACTCTTTATCATTTTCATTTGTTATAAGTAGCATAGGAAGCTGAATGTAAATAATAACTCAATTCACAACACTTATCAAATACAAAAACAATCAGATTTCCTTAAGGATTTCACAACTATTTCTTAGTTGAGGGTTGAAACCACCAAACGGTTTTCTTGCAAGTTCCAGCCTAGAACTTGTTTGTATTTACTTCATCATTTGGATTACAGCATCTTAGGGTCTCATTGAGGTTTTAGATGTGTTGGAGTGCCAAAGAGGAAGAGGTTTGGCAAAGATTGAGCCAAGAACAAAGGTTAAAGCTTAAAGGGTGTCTTTGAGATGTTCTTTGACATAGCTTGGGTTCAAATCAATTTGGGATAGGAGACAACATCCTTGGCAAACGTTTTCAGCCCCCACTTTGGCTCATCAATTGGTATCAGAGCTTTGGTTAGTCTTCTATTCATGTTTACATTGATTAAACTTGCATATATAATGATGCTGCCCAACCGTATGTTGAACTGATTTTATTGCGTTTAGTTTGCTGTTTGTTTAGGTAGTTAGCTTATGTTTTGAAGTGCTTGTTAGATAGTATACTATAGTTTGGTAACTTAGTTAAGTAGGCAAAACGAAAACACCCCACAAAAACAACTTAGACTAGACTTAAGTGTGTTAGGAGTTGATTGTGTAGCTTGAAAGAAAAACCGTGTGTGACCAGCTTCTAATTGTTCAATCTAGCTTAGATATTGTTCATTAGGTCCTAATCTAGAAGTTTAAATGGTAGTTTAGATAAGTCCCTTAAATCAGAAAACTTTGAACACAAAAATAGACTAGTTGATAGATTATCAAATTGTGGTAGTTGAAATTCTGTTTTTAGTTTTTGTGTGCAATCTGTTTAAGCGTTTTATATGCTGCCATATTTAGCTTAGTTGATCTTCATTAGACCTTAATCTAGTAGCTTAAGTGTTAGTTTAGTTGTGTCCTTAAAAGAGAAAACTTGAACACAAAATAGATTAGTTGGTAGTTAGCTTGTGATCAAATAGTTAAAATTCTGTTTTTAGTACTTGTGTGCAAACTGTTTAGACGTTTTTATATGCTGACTTATTTAGCTTAGTTAGACTAGTTTACAACGTAGTTTAAGAGGTTTAGTTGGTTGTTTAGTTTAGCACAAGAAAACCAAAAACCAAAGAACAAAATAAAGTAATTTTAGCTAACTAAGTGTGCTGCCTAGTTCTTGTTCATACACGTTTGTTAGGAGCTGCATCTAGTGTCATTTAGTCTAGAATCTGATTGCATAATACAAACAAAAACCAAACAAAAACAAGGTAGGATAGATCACTTAA
This sequence comes from Eustoma russellianum, assembly GCA_036186865.1. Classification (NCBI taxonomy): domain Eukaryota; kingdom Viridiplantae; phylum Streptophyta; class Magnoliopsida; order Gentianales; family Gentianaceae; genus Eustoma; species Eustoma russellianum. Next base: position 24,427,542 of record AP025046.1, read on the forward strand.
AAACCAAACAAAACAAGTTAGCTTAGTTGCATCAAAACTGATTTTCCATTAGTTGTTAGTAATCAGCCTTTATAAACTTCATTTAGAAACAACTAAGTTGCATTTAGCTATCTTAAGACTAGTTAGATCATTTACATCAAAAAAAAAAAAGATAAGTGCCAAAATCGTGTGGATTAAAACAACTTTTAAAGCTCATTTGAAATCTTGGTATATGCTAATAGCTTTATCTTTTTGTTGATTTCAATTGTTTCAAACAACTTGTTGGACTTAGATATATTCTGAAAGTTAGGAATTGTTTAAGCCCCACATTGTTAAAGAGCTATCCAATTGTTGTTTTAGATCAATTTCTGAACTTACATTGCACTATATACAATTTGAACTTGTTGTAATTGTGAATTGAATTTCCACTACATAGTGTTTAGCCGTGTTGTGTACGAGGAACTTTCAAATTCCAAATACAACAAATCTTGTGCAATTAAAGGCCGTGGGCAATGTCTCATGTAGGCCGTGAGGAGTAGTCTCACAACAATCAAGCAAACCATCCAAAGAAAGAAAATTAAGCTTGATTGAGAAATACGCGAGAGAAAAGCCAATATTTGTCAACAAGTAAGAGGCAAGACAAGAGAGAATTGCACAAGAAAGCCAAGTGAGGAAAAGCCCAAAATTAAACGTTGCATAAATGGAAAATCCCGTGCAAAGCTCAAAAGAAAGAAAGTGCCCAAACCAAACCCCAAAGTGTTGTAGTTTTGAGATATTGAAAGTTTCTAAAGCAAACCCTTGCTAGCACTTTGTTTGTGTGTCTTTACTTTCACTTTACTACAATTGATAATTGCATATGCTGTAAAGTAATTGAGGGATTGTCTTAAACAACCCCGTAGATTTCATTCAGCCCAAACAACAATTTGACTTCTGTGATTTACTTGAATCTTTAGGAGAAATAGTCCAAATTGTTGTTTTGAACAATTATCACATAAAGTAGAGTATTTGCATCTTATCAATATTTTAATTGGCTTTTGAGACTGTTTTGATTAAACATGATTCTAAAAACCATTTGGGGAGTTGAATGCCATAGGAGAGACTATGATGAACTGGAAAAACGTATGAACTCCTTTGGTCGTATGAATGGTTTATGGGTTGGATATTGGGAATGTAAAACTCCTAGATATCAAACTCTTCCTCAGTGCAATAAAGACGTTAGTGCATATTACAATGAAATGCTTGATGATTTGTACTATGCTTATGTTGAAGAACATGAGGAATTAAGCATGATTAGGTTCTTTGCTGGATTAGATAAAGAGATCGCTGATTGCATGTTAAATGAAAAATTCTCATCACTTAATGACATGTATAAAAAGGCAAAGATTGTTCAATCAAACCTAATACCATGCCAAGTTAATCAAAACTATGGGTATGAACTGAACTCTTGTGATTCTGAAAATGACAAACCAAATCCAATTAAGTTAAGCAATTCGAGTGAGACTATGGATAATATTGAAAATGCATTGCTTCAACTTAGAGACATGGTGCAAGTAATGATAGAATCTGAAAAGAACAAAGACTTGCAACCTGACATTTCTGTGAATGATGGTTTGTATGAAATTAGGCCCAACATGCCTCAAACTGAAACTCCTTTATCTGAATTGCATGTTCAACCTTGTGTACCCTCTGAAGAAGACTCTTCACTTGAGTCTGTTGGTGATTTTCAAAGTGTTAGTCATTTGCTTAGAATTGATGTTAATTGTGATAACACTTTGTCTGAAAATGATTTACATTGTGACATGCATACAAATGAAATCCCTGTGCATGATTTGCATTCTACTGAGATGCGTGTTTCTGGGTTACAATCTGAATTACATCCTGTACATTTCATTGATGACATTGATATAAGTAATTCTGTTGAGAATGACATTGATAAACTAGATTCTTATGATTTGATGTTAGCTGAACTAGATTGTCTACTTGATGTAGAGCTTGATCATGATGCCATTAGTGAAATAAATTCAGCTACAAATGAACATAAATCTTTGGATGAACTAGTTAATGAATTGAATGACATCTTTAGTATAGATGAAGATTCTATTTCTGAAATATCTATTTCATCTCATCTTGTTGAATGTCTACCTATTGTCATCTCAATTGATACATCTTGTCTAAATATTGCACATGTTTGTAAGATTTGTACATTTAGTGTTAACATGTTGCAATATGCTTTTTGGATGATGTTTTATCTGATAGGATGTATGTGTTCTAAAATTTTTGTTATCATATTGTTAATACATCCTAAACATTTTAGAAAGCGTGTACACACCTTATTCTTTCTTCAAAGATAAGGATGCACCAAGGTATTTCACCTTCACCATTTGTATTATCATGTTCCTATTTGGTTATGGTGTAGTTGAGCATACGTGTACATCCTAAACCCCTATCCCTTATTCTATCCATGTTGAGATTCGAGGACGAATCATTTTCAAGAGGGAGGGAATGATGAGCCCACGATGGGTCAACACAACATATTTTCATGCATCATTTATTGTCATATGTTAGTTCTGTAAGACATGACATTTCACTGTTCACTCCGCACACACTAGTGCTAGTTCTTATGTCTTATAGTCTTAACTAACCCTTAGGACATGTCATATATGTTGTGCATATTGTGTTTGTTGCTTGGTGTCTTTGAAGGTAGGTCAAAGAGAGCTTTACATTGAAGAAGCATGAACACCTATCAATCCATGTTCCATTTGATCAAATGATATCATTGTTCAAACAAAGCTTGGAGATGCAAATTAGAATCTGAATTTTTGTCCAAGCAAGTAGGTGATATTCAAGTAGCTTACAAGCAAGGTGGTGACAAGCATTCATGTCAAATTCAAGATGTTCTTCACGTTGAAAACAAGAAGGAAGCTGCTCAATTCAAGGACCAATAGAAAGGAGTCTTCTAAATGCTTGAACCAATCACAATCAAGTAAGAAAATTCAACAAGCTGCTCACCAAAGGATCCAACCACAAAGCAATGAGATTTTCGGCTGGTTCATAACATAATATCTTTGAAAATTCAACATCAAAGTTTCTACCAATCAAAGCAAAGTTCAAGCAAGCTGCACACTAGAATAACCAATCAAAATCTTGGCTGAAATTTGCAAGGAAGGAAACGTTTTGTCTAAGGGAAAATCCTTTGAAAATTCAAGATACAACTTGCAACCAATCAAGGGTGAGGTCCAAGCATGCTGCTCAATGTTTAAACCAATCAGAATTTGGCTGATTTCAAGCAAGGAAACCAACGTTGTCTAAGAGTATTTTGTTGAAAATTCAAACACCAACTTGCATCCAATCAAAGGGCATTCCAAAGCAAGCTGCTCCATGCCTAATCCAATCAAAATTGATCAAGAAAGAAGGCTGAAATAGCATGGAATACACGGCAAGAGCAACCAGAATTCTAGGAACAAAAGTTGTGCAAATAAGTTCCAAGCAAGCATGGTATTTTTAGTGTAGTACTTTGTACATTAAAACTTGTACTCTTTATCATTTTCATTTGTTATAAGTAGCATAGGAAGCTGAATGTAAATAATAACTCAATTCACAACACTTATCAAATACAAAAACAATCAGATTTCCTTAAGGATTTCACAACTATTTCTTAGTTGAGGGTTGAAACCACCAAACGGTTTTCTTGCAAGTTCCAGCCTAGAACTTGTTTGTATTTACTTCATCATTTGGATTACAGCATCTTAGGGTCTCATTGAGGTTTTAGATGTGTTGGAGTGCCAAAGAGGAAGAGGTTTGGCAAAGATTGAGCCAAGAACAAAGGTTAAAGCTTAAAGGGTGTCTTTGAGATGTTCTTTGACATAGCTTGGGTTCAAATCAATTTGGGATAGGAGACAACATCCTTGGCAAACGTTTTCAGCCCCCACTTTGGCTCATCAACTTGCGTCTTTGGACAGAATAGTGCAATGTATTTAAAATGCAATTTGTATCTTGGACTTGCAACAAAATTAACCTTGGAAGGGAGGAAAATTGGGCAAGGCTGAATGGGGTTAGGGTTAGGGCTTTTTGATTTAGGTTTTTGTTTGAACGTTTTGGGTATTTGCAGGATTGGGGTCTTGGGACTTGATTGTACGGTATATATGGCTATTTGGGTTGGTAATTGAGGATTGGTGTAGTCAATTTGGTAATTGGCTGGTTTAGGACAGAATTTGAACAAAATTCAAATTCTAGGGTTAGGGTTTATTCGAATGAATTGGGATCTTTAAAATCTGATTGGATTTGGTAAAATTGGTTTGGGGCTTTTTGTGTGGGGCGTAAGTAGGGCTATTTGGGATCAGGTTGGTGAGTTTTAGAGTTGGTTTGGGGTGGGGCTGGTTGGGCCGTGGGGTGTGGGGGTGGTTTTAGGGTTCGGTAAATGGGTTGTGAAGACAAGCACACGTAGAACTACTAGATTTATAGCATGAAATCAATCACAATGCGAATCACAAGATGCATACAATCATCACCAACTAAAAGCTTCGGTAGCAACAAGATGATTTGAAACCGAGGTAGCTTTTTAGGCTGATGGTTAGAATATGTAAAAGAAGGCTGAATGTACCCTAAAATGCAACGAACTCTAATGTGTTCAAGTTTGAATGACTCAAAATCAGATTGTGATGTGAAAGGAAATAAAGGAAATGACACTTGAGGGATGAAAAGCAATATGCAGCAACATGCAAGGATTAAAGCAATGTTTGTTTTTTTTTTTGGACGTTTTTTTTTTG
>AP025046.1:24442230-24509278 GCA_036186865.1 Eustoma russellianum
GCGTGCAACTCGTGGGCTCCAACAATTCCACCTTCCAAACGTCCTTCACAAAGGGTTAGGCACAAAGAAGTAAACTTCCCCTTGCTTCCTTAGTGATCAAACGTGTGGACAACGAGCAAGACCAATACTATAAGATGGTCGTTGATCAGGCAAACCAAAACGGCCCTCCTGGACGGCACCCTTTTAGCAATGGCAATACCTTCAAATCGCTCAACTTTGAAGGATCTTAACTTAGGTTTTTAATGCAAAACCAAGAAAACAAAGTATCACTCAAAGTGAAGAAAATATCAAGAATTGTTATTCATCGAAAGGTCAGTTTACAATCAGCCAAAGGGGTCTATTTATAGGCCTAAAAACGTCCCCATTAAGCTTTGAAATGGCTAGAAATAATTCAAATAAAGCTAGCTAACAATGTTTGAAATTTGAAAACTATTTGAATTCAAAGCTAAAACAAATCCTAGCTAAAAACTTCAAATCTTGCAAGACATTATCTTCAATGAATCTGGTCATGTTTGGTGATGAAATTGGTGTTGGAGATATAGATGAAGAGGTTGAATCTTGAATTCCAAAGGCTGGTTGAAATTTGACTTCAAGCTTGAATTCAAATAGTTTTCAAATTTCAAACATTGTTAGCTAGCTTTATTTGAATTATTTCTAGCCATTTCAAAGCTTAATGGGGACGTTTTTAGGCCTATAAATAGACCCCTTTGGCTGATTGTAAACTGACCTTTCGATGAATAACAATTCTTGATATTTTCTTCACTTTGAGTGATACTTTGTTTTCTTGGTTTTGCATTAAAAACCTAAGTTAAGATCCTTCAAAGTTGAGCGATTTGAAGGTATTGCCATTGCTAAAAGGGTGCCGTCCAGGAGGGCCGTTTTGGTTTGCCTGATCAACGACCATCTTATAGTATTGGTCTTGCTCGTTGTCCACACGTTTGATCACTAAGGAAGCAAGGGGAAGTTTACTTCTTTGTGCCTAACCCTTTGTGAAGGACGTTTGGAAGGTGGAATTGTTGGAGCCCACGAGTTGCACGCATCACGTGTGGATCCTCATCCTTCATGTTGGCGTGTGACTTATGTAGATTAGGCTGAAATCCCTTTTTGAACTTTAAGTCTCCAATTGATTGAGATTGAATTCACTTTAAGATTGAATTTCAAATTCAAGCCTAGCTTTGAATTTAAACTCACTTGATCTTTATCCATTTGCTTTAGGTATGGCCGCCCCCCTTCTTATGGATAATGGAGATGACTTTGATTTTAACTTGATCAAGAGACTCTATCTTGGACACTTTTGAATTTGTCTTAGCATAGACAAACATTCTCTTGAAACATTCTCTTCAAACATTCTCTACAAACATTCTCTTGAAACATTCTCTTGAAATATTCTCTTGAAACATTCTCTTCAACATTCTCTTCCAACATTCTCTTCAAACATTCTTTTTGAAACATTCATGTACCTAATTTACTTACAAAGAAAAGACATAAAACAAAGATCACGATAAAATTCAAAGAAGCAAAGGGTGTAGACGTGCATGTGATACATGCTCAAGTTGAAGGTTCAATGAAATGAACCCAAGGAGTCTTAGGTTCATCTTGAACATGCTTGTACAAGAAGGTGGCAACTTGATGACAAATTTCCTTTGCCCTCCTTCTTGTCATAGGACCTTTGACCTCTTGGGGCCCTTGATCCTCATTGGACCCTTGATCCTCATCAGTTATTCCTAGTCTTGTACTTTGTACTTTAAACTTTGTACCTTGTAATTTTCGTTTGTTATAAGTAGCATAGGAAGCTGAATGTACAAAGAACACAATTTCAAAACACATTTCAATCAGATTTTCCTTTAAGGAGTTCTCAACTTTTCTAGTTGAAGTTAAAACCACTTAACGGTTTCTTTCAAGTTCATAGCCTAGAACTTGTTAGTATTTACTTCATTTTTGGTTTACAGCATCTTAGGGTCTCAATGAGGTTTTAGATGTGTTGGAATGCCAAAGAGGAAGAGGTGTTGGCATAAATTGAGCCAAGAACAAACGGTTACAGTTCAAGGGGTGTCATTTGGATGTTCTTTGCCATAGCCGAGGTTCAGATCAGTTTGGAGTAGAAGACAAAGTCCTTGGAACGTTTTTCTAGCCTTCATTTGGCTCATCAATTTGTATTAGAGCCTTGGTTAGTCTTCTATTCATGTTTACATTGTTTAAACTTGCATATGAATGATGCTGCCCAAATCGTGTAGTAGACTGTTTTGTTGTTCAATTAGAATCTGTTTATTTAGATAGTTAGTTCATGTTTTAAAGTGTTTATTAGTTGATTTACAATTGTTTGGTAAATTAGTTTTAAGTAGCAAAACCGAAAACCACCACAAAAAGAACTTAGAGTAGACTTAAGTGTGTTAGAATCTGTTTGTGTAGTCTAGTTAAAACCGTGTGTAACCTGATTGTTCTTGTTTAATCTAGCTTAGACAATATTCATTAGGTCCTAATCTAGAAGTTTAAATGGTAGTTTAGTTGAGTCCTTAAAACAGAAAACTTTGAACACAAAAATAGATTAGTTGATAGTTAGATGGAATCAAGTTGTTAAATTCTGTTTTTTGTAGTTGTGTGCCAACTCTTTAAACGTTTTAGTTGCTGCCTTATTTAGCTTGGTTAGGCTAGTTTACAACATAGTTTAAAAGGTTTAGTTGGTTGTTTAGTTTAGCACAAGCAAATCCGAAAACTAAGAACAAAAAAAGTAGTTTTAGATAAGTAAGTTTGCTGCCTAGTTTCTAGTTGACATACGTTTGTTAAGTAGAACATAAAGACTTGCATCTAGTACCATCTAGCTTAGAAACTGATTGCATCATACAAACAAAAACCAAAACAAAAACAAGTAGAATAGATAACTAAAAAACAAAATGAAACAAGTTAGCTAGTTTGCATCAAAACTGATTTCCATTAGTTGTTTTAGTAATCAGCCCTTATAAATTGCATTTAGAAACAACTAAGTTGCATTTAGCTATCTTAAGATTAGTTAGATCATTTGCATCAAAAACAGAAAAAGTAAAAAGACAATTGCCCAAAACCGTGTGATTAGAACAACTCTTTAAAGCTCATTTGAAATCTTGGTGAATGCTAATAGCTTTATCTTTTTGTTGATTTCAATTGTTTCAAACAACTTGTTGGACTTAGATACATCCTGAAAGTTAGGAATTGTTTAATCCCCACACTGTTAAAGAGCTATCCAATTGTTGTTTTAGATCAATTTCTGAACTTACCTTGCACTATATTCAATTTGAACTGGTTGTAATTGTGAATTGATTTCTCACTACATAGTGTTTAGCCGTGTTGTGTACGAGAAACTTTCAAGTTCCAAATACAACAAACCTTGTGCAATTAAAGGCCATGAGCAATGACTCATGTAGGCCGTGAGGAGTAGTCTCACAACAATCAAGCAAACCCCCCCCCCCCCCCCCCAAAGTGATGAGCCAAATGAAGGCTAGAAAACGTTGCCAAGGACTTTGTCTCCTACTCCAAACTGATTTGAACCACAGCTATGGCAAAGAACATCACAATGACACCCCTTGAGCGGTAACCGTTGTTCTTGGCTCAATTTATGCCAACACCTCTTCCTCTTTGGCACTCCAACACATCTAAAACCTCATTGAGACCCTAAGATGCTGTAAACCAAAAGATGAAGCAAATACTAACAAGTTCTAGGCTATGAACTTGAAAGAAACCGTTAAGTGGTTTTAACTTCAACTAGAAAAGTTGAGAGAACTCCTTAAAGGAAATCTTGATTGAAATGTGTTTGAAAATAGTTGTATTGTTATTGTTTTTGTACATTCAGCTTCCTATGATATTTATAACAAACGAAAATTTACAAGGTACAAAGTTTAAAGTACAAAGTACAAGACTAGGAATAACAACTTGCTTTTGAATAACTTTGGTTCCAAGAAAAGCTGGTTGTTTTGCCGTGTAACCAAGCTTGTTTTCAGCCTTCTTTTCTTGATCAATTGTGATTGGATAAAACTTGGAGCAGCTTGCTTGGAATTAGGCTTTGATTGGTTGAGAGTGTGGCTTTGAATTTTCAAAAGAATGAAGCTTAATCCAACGTTTCTTCCATGCTAGTTTTCAGCCACAATTTTGATTGGTTAACACATTGAGCTGCTTGCTTTGGATTGCATTTGATTGGTTGCAAGTTTGGTGTTGAATTTTCAAAGGAATTAACCATGAACCAGCCGTTTTCTTCAAAAGGAGCTGACTGGTTGAATTGTTGTGCAGCTTGCATACTTGTTTCCTTGCTTGTGATTGGTGTGGACATTTGCAAGACTCCTTCCTATTGGCTAATGATGTGAGCAGCTTGTTTCATCTTGTTTCAACGTGAAGAACAAATTCAGATTTGACATGGGTGCTTGTCACCTCTTTGCTTGTAAGCTACTTGGTTATCACCTACTTGCTTGGACAAAAATTCAGATTCTAATTTGCATCTTCAAGCTTTGTTTGAACAATGATATCATTCGATTAGATGGGACATGGATCGATCGGTGTTCATGCTTCTTCAATGAAAAGCTCTATTTGACCTATCTTCAAAGACACCAAGCAACAAACACAAGATACACAACATATATGACAGGTCCTAAGGGTTAGTTAAGACTTATAAGACATAAGAAATAGCACTAGTGTGTGCGGAGTTAACAGTGATATGCCATGTCTTACAGAACTAACATGTAATAGTTGTTGGACCTGTATAGCACCACTAGAGGGGGGGGTGAATAGTGGATTAGCGGAAATTACACTATAATTACCTTCAAAAACTTGTTTGAAGACCCCTTTGCCTCTTTAGCCTCAGATTCTGAAAATTCCAGAAACAGTTCACCGCTTTGAACGTTTTGGTTAAACCACTTATACACCTGTGCAAGCTCTCAAACTTGGCAGAGATCAAGTTTAGAATGTTTATAGTATGTCATAAAAAATTCAGTCAATTCCAAGCAAGTTAGCACGTTCAAATAAGCAAGAGAAGTAAAGTGTGCAATTCTGGCAGTTTCAGGCAGAATGTTAGCTTAACTTCAAACAACAATATCTCAAAAACTACCCGTGCTATTTTGATGAATCTTATGTCAAATTAAACCTCAAGATGTCTAGTTTAATTTGATATAAGGCTCACTCCAAGATTCGAAAGATAGCCTATTCAAATTGCACAAGTTTGCACACTGGTCAGAATTGTTCACAGAATGTAGCAACAATTTTGTGAAGACGATTTGAATATGCTAAACACCTTAGAATTTAGTGATTCTTGCGGCTAATGAAAGCTAACACATTGAAGTATAATATATCCAAAATTCATGCAATTCTAAGACTGTTTGCTCGTTCAATTATGCGTGCCAAGTTAGTGTAACTTTCAGCCAGAAAACAGTAAGTGCAGGAAATAAGTAAAGAACACAAGGAATTATCCTGGTTCGGTCAATGTGACCTACTCCAGTCCCAAGAGACACCTTCTCTTGGATTTCACTAAACACCAAACACCAAAGTCACCTTACAAAGCCAAAGGAAGAAGCTTTTCACCAACTTCTTCAAGTGGCTGCACCAAAATGTCACCTTTGCACCTTTGCACCTTTTGCTCACCTCTAAGGAGTAAGCTTTATACACCAGCTTCTCCCTTACAATATGTCGTTTGAAAGGTGTTGAAAATGACAAGAAATGAAGAACTATACAATCATAAAGCTTGCTACAAATGTGTTCTTCAATAGAGAAGAGAAGAAGAGAAGAATGAAGACAAAGAGCTGATTTGTCTTGCTTGCTTTCTTTGCTTTCGTTGGTGTGCATCTCTTCTTCATCCTTGGAGCTATTTATAGCCAAGAGGACAGCCTATAGGTTCCTCAAAATGGACGTTGGAATGGTTGAAGATAAGGAGAAAATTCAGCACCTTTTTAGCTACCAAAATTCAGCATTTGACTTTCAAGATAAATCTGAATTTTTGAATGCTTTGAAATAGTCTTCCAACCTGAATATTTATCCCATTGTAGCCGTTGGAATGAGATGTAAAATAGCTTCATTTGACCACTTAAAATCAGCTCCAATCAGCAATATCCATGTGTAAATAACTTGCCATGTATGCAGCAAATTTTATCTCCTCATTTTGAATACTACATGAACGTTTGAATGAGGTGGAAAAAGGCTCCATTTGAATGTCACATGAACGTTTGGAATGCCTACAATCAAGGCATTGGATAATAGTTCAAAGATAAAGATAAATCAGCCAAGTTTGAATTAATCTCCAATATAGCCGTTGCTCCTTTCTTGGTTGAGAGATTTTTGCTCCAACTTTGAATAACAAGTGGACGTTGGAATGTAGCTAAAAGATAGAGAGAATTCAGCTTGACTTGGTCTTCAATCATATAGCCGTTTGTAACCAGCTTGGTTGAGAGATTTTTGATTCAACTTTGCTACATTGTAGGACTTGCTTTTTGTCACACATTATAACCTGAAATTTTGATCATATACCATACGAAAATATTGCTCCATCTTTGACCAAAATAGCCGTTGTAATCATCACAAGAATAGCCAAGAACAATCATCTAAAATCAGCACCAAAATAGGATGTAATTCAACTTTTCTTGACTTGTTCAAAATCTGAATGTTTGAACATAATTTGTGCGCCCAAATCCGTGTGTAACCATATAATATATAGTCACTTATGTCTTCAACATGTAGCATAGAAAACCATATGAAGAATACCAAGAATTCCAAGAAAACCATAAATGTGATAACCATGATATAAGAATTTCCAATTGATATATACCATGCTGCCCGTTTCCATAAAAATAGGGCACGTACCATATGTGACATAAACACATATAAACATCATATAAACAATATATAACATGTTGGAAGATCCATTGGCAAGTGAAAAGACCAGAATACCCCTTAGCACAAAAATAGGAATTTTGTCCTAGGATGAACCTAGACATGGTGCTGCTCCAGATTCATTTTTGCCATGATGTGACATGACATATAAATGTGTCATATGATCATATAAATCCGTTGGAAGAAGACCAAATAAGAATGAGAAGTCCAAATGGTGAAATTACCAAAATAGCCCTTATATAGGTCAATAAGCTTCCCACCGGGTCAATTCAGTTTTAACCCGTGCCAAGCATGCCTTTCCTCAGCCAATTAGATTCTAAATTGAATAAGGATCATGTGGGCTTTTGAATGACTCAATTTGGAGTTCATTTGCTCAAGATATGAACCAAAACCTGCAATAGAATACTAAACCGAACAATTTGCCTTATATTGTAAGTCATGTGACTTCAAGGCTTGGTTAGATCATATTATCAACATATATATCTTCTAATATCAGTTTGAACAACATGTATTGGCATATATAATCTAAGATCAGTTTGAACATGTCTTGACTAAGATATGTGATTGAATTGGCCAAGTTCAATCTCATGATCTTACTCAAACTTGTTCAATCTTGATTCATTCAAGCAATTTCACATTTAGCTCATAAGTTCATAAGTTCATGCCTTGCCAAAACAATTTCACATTTAAACGTTACACATACATGCTCACATATGCATCTTTCAATCATTCAAACATGATATATCTATTTGCAATCATCATAACAATTACACATATGCACACATATACATTTTGCACAACAATTACACATATGCACACATATACATTTTGCAATCACTCAAACATAATATATCACAACAATCTCCCCCTTTTGATGATTTGCAAAATTACCCCACATATGTGTATATTAAGCATTTAAATCAAGTGTGCATCTAAATCAAGTGTAATCTGTGTAATCAAGTAAGCTAAGCATCTAAATCAAGTGTAAGCTGCTCCCCCTTAATGTGTTATCTCCTCCTTAACATGATATCTATCTTCCCCTTGACATGATAGATATACACATTTATTTCTCCCCCTTAATTTTGTAAATTATGCAAAAGACTGAATGGTGTAGTAGTCAGTTGTAAGCAATTAATCCAAGTCTTGCACGTAAAGTCTCAAAGATAGCTTGATTAAGGGGTTTAGTGAATATATCAGCTACTTGTTGATCAGTTCTAACATATTCAATGTGTATATGTCCAAGATTAACATGATCACGGAGAAAATGATAACGTACTTCTATATGCTTTGCCTTAGAGTGTAGTACAGGGTTCTTAGACAAATTTATAGCACTTGTACTATCACAATAGATGGGGATATTAGTAACTTGTATTTCAAAGTCTGAAAGTTGTTGTTTAATCCATAATAGTTGAGTGCAACATAAACTTAAAGCCATATATTCTGCTTCAGTAGTAGAAAGTGCAACACTAGATTGTTTCTTTGAAAACCAAGATATTAGTGAGTTTCCTAGGAATTGACATGTTCCACTAGTGCTCTTTCTATCTACTCTACATCCACCATAATCTGCATCTGAATATGCATGTAAACTTAGACTAGATTGTCTATCATACCATAAGCCTAATGTTGGTGTATGTTGAAGATATCTAAATATTCTTTTTATAGCTTTAAAGTGTGACAACTTAGGCATACTTTGAAATCTCGCACACATACATACTGCAAACATAATATCAGGTCTACTGGCAGTTAGATATAGCAATGAACCAATCATAGACCTATATAGTTTTTCATCAAATGCAACACCATTTTCATCTTTGTCTAATTTTGTTGAAGTACACATTGGTGTTGGAGATGGTTTCAAGTTTTCAAAGTTGAATTTCTTTATCATATCTCTTATATATTTGGCTTGATTGATATGTATACCATTTGATGTTTGTTTTATTTGCAAGCCTAAGAAATAGTTTAATTCACCAACCATAGACATTTCAAACTCAGACTTCATACAATCTTCAAAGTCTTTTACTAAGTTAGGATTAGTTGAACCAAAGATTATGTCATCTACATATATTTGTATGACAAGCAAATCTTTGTCTTTCTTTTTCAAGAATAAGGTACTATCTATGGTTCCTCTTTGAAAGTTGTTACTTAGTAAAAAGTTGGCAAATCTTTCATACCATGCACGGGGGGCTTGTTTCAAACCATATAAGGCTTTCTTAAGTTTATATACATGATTAGGGTTCTTTGTATCTTCAAAGCCTGGTGGTTGTTTAACAAAAACTTCTTCTTGGATATAGCCATTTAAGAATGCACTCTTAACATCCATTTGGAATAGTTTGATGTTATTATAACATGCAAAAGCTAATAAGAGGCGTATGGATTCTAATCTTGCTACGGGGGCAAATGTTTCATCGTAATCAATACCCTCCTCTTGATTATATCCTTGAGCTACAAGTCTTGCCTTATTTCTTACTACAACCCCTTGTTCGTTCATTTTGTTCCTAAACACCCATTTAGTTCCAATGATTGATTTATCCTCGGGTTTAGGTACTAAATCCCACACATTGTTTCTTTCAAACTGGTTTAACTCTTCATGCATTGCATCTATCCAATATGCATCGTTTAAGGCATCATTCACATTCTTAGGTTCAATTTGGGATATAAGTGCATGCCATTGATCATATTCATTAGGATCTATTTGCCTACGTGTTCTAACCCCTTGATTTACATCTCCTATGATAAGTTCTTGAGGATGCTTTTGTTTATCTCTTATTTGCCACCAATTACTTGGTTGTGCATCTTCAATAGGTTCATGATGTTCAATAGGTTGGTTAGGCACATTTTCTTCATTATGTTCTTGTGTAGGGGGAGTTTGAACTTCATGCATTTCAAGAGTTTGATTTGGTGTTTCAATTTGATCATGTGTAGGTGGTAGGATAAGTTCATCTTCATCATGAAGTATTTGATCATTTGGTACATAGATTTCATGTTGATTACTTGTTCGAAGATATGCATTTTCATTGAACTTCACATGTATTGATTCAAATATCTTTCTTGTTTGTGCATTATAACATCTATATGCTTTAGAGTTCATTGAATATCCCACAAATATATGTTCATCAGACTTAGGATCAAACTTATCTAAGTTATCTTTTGTGTTCAATACAAAGCATTTACAACCAAAGACTTTTAGATAGTTTACTTTTGGGAGTCGTCCATTTAAAATTTCATATGGAGTTTTGTTCAATTTCTTTCTTATTGATAGTCTGTTGATCATATAACTTGATGTGTTTACTGCTTCAGCCCATAAGAATTTAGGTACTTTGTTTTCTACCATCATTGTTCTTGCTACTTCTTGAATAGTCCTATTCTTTCTTTCAACTACACCATTAAGTTGAGGAGTTCTTGGTGGGGAGAATTCATGTTTTATACCCTTTTCATTACAGAATTTGATTAATTCACTATTTTTAAACTCACCACCTCTATCACTCCTTATCTTAATAACATGTGATTCATGTTCATTTTCAAGTTGTCTAATTAGATTAGCTATAGATGATGCACTTTCATCTTTTGAAGCAAGAAACAATGTCCAAGTATATCTTGAGAAATCATCAACTATTACACATACATAATAACTTCCACCTAAGCTTCTTGTTCTACATGGACCAAATAAGTCTATATGCAAGAGTTCTAGTATTCTTGACGTTGTGACCTTGGTTTTAGGCTTAAGGGATTCTCTAACATGTTTGCCTTTGATACAAGATTCACATAGTTGAAAATCATTCAAGTTAAGTTTAGGCAATCCTTTAACAAGACTTTTAGCGTGTAGTTTTTCTAAGGTTGATATACCAATGTGTCCTAAACGTCTATGCCAAAGATTGGGATCAGATTCATGTGAAACAAGACATTTTGTGTTACTACTTAGCATATCATCCATGTTAAGCACATATATGTTTCCTTCACGTTTTCCTTTTAACACAACTTGATTGTTTTTATCCATTATCTTACAAGAAGTGGAGGAGAAGAGAACATTCAAGTTGTTGTCACATAGTTGAGAAACACTTAAAAGCTCAAAGGTTAAGTTACTTACAAGTAGGACATTTTTGATCTCAAACTTGTTTGGATCACCAACCTTGCCTTTGCCAATTATTTGGCCTTGATTGTTGTCTCCAAAGGTAACTTTGCCACCTTTTGCAACGTTTTTAAGTGTGCTAAACAAATTTTTGTTGCCCGTCATATGTCTTGAGCAACCACTATCAACTATCCAATTGGTTTTGTTCTTTTCATCTTCTTTGTTGTTATAACCAGCAACTTGTCTTTCTTTGATGTTATGTACCTACAAATGTAAATAACAACTTAGGTACCCTTTGATTTTGGGTCCTTTCAAGGTTAGACAAGTTAAGTTCATGTTAGTGTACCTTTAGGTACCCAAACTTGAACAACCTTTCTTGGTTTTGAAATGTTATAATCATGTTGCATATAATGAACAAATAGTGGATTTTGATACATAGAATATGATGGAAAAGGGGCTGCACATTTATGTCTAGTTGAATAAGCATTGTAAGTTCTATATGCATTTGAATGTTGCCATGTATATGAGTTATATCTTGGCCGTGAGTTACCATAGTTTCTAGGCCGTGTATAAGCAAGATGTTGTGTGTGTCTAGGCCGTGTGTTGTACACTGATTTAGGCCGAGAGTATGTCATGTTCTTCACATAAGCATGTTGTTGCATATAAGGCATAACTTGAGCAGATTGCATACTACTTTGTTTAGGCATTCTTGTATACATGTAAGCATGGTTTCTAGGTGCATTTACCTTTCTATATGTTGATGCATTTTGCAATCTTTGTGATGAAGGTGGTGTGGGCAGAATAGGTTCATTTCTAAATACATTTGGCCTATATTTCATGTTGGTTGAAGATGATACAAATGTTGTTTCCTTAGGTGTGTATTCAGCTTCTTTAACATATCCAAGACCTTGTTTGTCATTTCCATGCTTTTGAGATGCAATAAGAGTGTCTAACATGTTGGAACCATCCTTAAATTGTTCTAAAGATTTGTTCAAGTCTAGGTTGCATGCTTTTAATGATTCAAATTCAGTTTGTATTTCATGTAATTTAGACTTTAAAACGTTGTAATCAACACATTGCACGCATTGCACATTTTCATGTTTGTTCTTAAGTTCCTTAATCTGATTTTGCATTGAACTAATAGTGTTAGATGATTCAAGTTGAAGAACTTCTAGTTGAGAAGTTAGATTCAAGTTAGACGTCTCCAACTTGTTCTTCTCCTCAACTATTCTTTTCTTCTCCTTGGATAGCTTCTTATATCTATTATGCAACTTTTCTAATTCATCCAACAATTCATCTTGAGTAAAATCACATTCAGAGTCAGAATCGAATGTTACCTCATTTGTAGACTTTGAAGCCAAACATGTTTGTGCAATTTCAGGTTCCTCCTCGGATTCGGATGAAGATGTGTCATCCCAAGTGCTTGAACTTACCTTGAGAGCTTTCTTCCTCCTTTGCATAGGTTCTACTCTAGTTTTTGTCCTTGTCTTTTCATCCATGTCACGGTTTTTGTTCTTGTTTGGACAATCATATGAGATGTGTCCTTGTTTGCCACATTCATAACACTTGAGTTCTTTATCATACCATTTACCATCTTGTTTGTTAGATTTCACATTGATAGGGGCGGCTGATTTTGCTTGTCTTTTAGTTGGTCTTTTCTTGAAAAATTTCCTTAAACGCCTAGCTAGCAACATTATGTCTTCTTCATCACTTTCATCATCACTTTCATACTCGGCTTGATTAGATGATTCGGGTTCATTTGTTACAAATGCAAGTGATTTAGACTTGTTACTAGTTTCAGCCTTTCTTATATTCAACTTGTTTTCATAAACCTTTAAAGAGCCTATCAATTCATCAAGTTTTATTTGAGAAAGATCTTTGCTTTCTTCAATGGCACTAACTTTGGCATCCCATTCACTTGGCAAACTTCTCAAAACTTTTTGTACTTTTTCTTTCATCAAAAACGTTTTACCAAGGGATTCAAGTGAGTTGTATAAGTTAGTAAGCCTTAAATCCATATCAACAATTGATTCATTAGGCAGTAAATGAAATGATTCAAGTGTAGTCATTAACATGTTAATCTTTGATTCCTTTACTTGATTAGTTCCTTCATGCTTCATTTCAAGACATTTCCACATATCCTTTGCACTTAAACATGAAGAGACATAGGCAGATTCACTTCTACTTAAACCATTCAACAATAATTGCATTGCTTTAGCATTAAGACTCATTTTCTTTTTATCTTCATCACTCCAATCTTTTCTATATTTCTCAACTTCTTGTGATAAGCCATCAATTATAACATGCTTAGTAGGCACATAAGGTCCATCTTCAATGATGGACCACAAGTCTATGTCAATAGCCATTAAGAACAATTTCATTCTAAGTTTCCAATGACTGAAGTTTTCTCCATCAAAAAGAGGTGGTCTTTGTGTGGACATGCCTTCTAATTCTATTTTCATGTGTGACTTAGACATGCTTCTTAGTGTGTGAGAAAACGTTTAAAACACTTATAAGAAGAAAAGAAAGTGTCACCTTGTTGTAGATACCAAATATGAAGAATATAAGACAACCAGAAAATTTCCAGCAACTTTGCAACTTGGAGAGTAAACTGTTTTCAGCTCAAACCAGAATATGGTGCTCAACCTTGCTCTGATACCACTTGTTGGACCTGTATAGCACCACTAGAGGGGGGGGTGAATAGTGGATTAGCGGAAATTACACTATAATTACCTTCAAAAACTTGTTTGAAGACCCCTTTGCCTCTTTAGCCTCAGATTCTGAAAATTCCAGAAACAGTTCACCGCTTTGAACGTTTTGGTTAAACCACTTATACACCTGTGCAAGCTCTCAAACTTGGCAGAGATCAAGTTTAGAATGTTTATAGTATGTCATAAAAAATTCAGTCAATTCCAAGCAAGTTAGCACGTTCAAATAAGCAAGAGAAGTAAAGTGTGCAATTCTGGCAGTTTCAGGCAGAATGTTAGCTTAACTTCAAACAACAATATCTCAAAAACTACCCGTGCTATTTTGATGAATCTTATGTCAAATTAAACCTCAAGATGTCTAGTTTAATTTGATATAAGGCTCACTCCAAGATTCGAAAGATAGCCTATTCAAATTGCACAAGTTTGCACACTGGTCAGAATTGTTCACAGAATGTAGCAACAATTTTGTGAAGACGATTTGAATATGCTAAACACCTTAGAATTTAGTGATTCTTGCGGCTAATGAAAGCTAACACATTGAAGTATAATATATCCAAAATTCATGCAATTCTAAGACTGTTTGCTCGTTCAATTATGCGTGCCAAGTTAGTGTAACTTTCAGCCAGAAAACAGTAAGTGCAGGAAATAAGTAAAGAACACAAGGAATTATCCTGGTTCGGTCAATGTGACCTACTCCAGTCCCAAGAGACACCTTCTCTTGGATTTCACTAAACACCAAACACCAAAGTCACCTTACAAAGCCAAAGGAAGAAGCTTTTCACCAACTTCTTCAAGTGGCTGCACCAAAATGTCACCTTTGCACCTTTGCACCTTTTGCTCACCTC
Organism: Eustoma russellianum; assembly: GCA_036186865.1. NCBI lineage: Eukaryota > Viridiplantae > Streptophyta > Magnoliopsida > Gentianales > Gentianaceae > Eustoma > Eustoma russellianum. The sequence goes on from AP025046.1 coordinate 24,456,690, forward strand.
TAAGGAGTAAGCTTTATACACCAGCTTCTCCCTTACAATATGTCGTTTGAAAGGTGTTGAAAATGACAAGAAATGAAGAACTATACAATCATAAAGCTTGCTACAAATGTGTTCTTCAATAGAGAAGAGAAGAAGAGAAGAATGAAGACAAAGAGCTGATTTGTCTTGCTTGCTTTCTTTGCTTTCGTTGGTGTGCATCTCTTCTTCATCCTTGGAGCTATTTATAGCCAAGAGGACAGCCTATAGGTTCCTCAAAATGGACGTTGGAATGGTTGAAGATAAGGAGAAAATTCAGCACCTTTTTAGCTACCAAAATTCAGCATTTGACTTTCAAGATAAATCTGAATTTTTGAATGCTTTGAAATAGTCTTCCAACCTGAATATTTATCCCATTGTAGCCGTTGGAATGAGATGTAAAATAGCTTCATTTGACCACTTAAAATCAGCTCCAATCAGCAATATCCATGTGTAAATAACTTGCCATGTATGCAGCAAATTTTATCTCCTCATTTTGAATACTACATGAACGTTTGAATGAGGTGGAAAAAGGCTCCATTTGAATGTCACATGAACGTTTGGAATGCCTACAATCAAGGCATTGGATAATAGTTCAAAGATAAAGATAAATCAGCCAAGTTTGAATTAATCTCCAATATAGCCGTTGCTCCTTTCTTGGTTGAGAGATTTTTGCTCCAACTTTGAATAACAAGTGGACGTTGGAATGTAGCTAAAAGATAGAGAGAATTCAGCTTGACTTGGTCTTCAATCATATAGCCGTTTGTAACCAGCTTGGTTGAGAGATTTTTGATTCAACTTTGCTACATTGTAGGACTTGCTTTTTGTCACACATTATAACCTGAAATTTTGATCATATACCATACGAAAATATTGCTCCATCTTTGACCAAAATAGCCGTTGTAATCATCACAAGAATAGCCAAGAACAATCATCTAAAATCAGCACCAAAATAGGATGTAATTCAACTTTTCTTGACTTGTTCAAAATCTGAATGTTTGAACATAATTTGTGCGCCCAAATCCGTGTGTAACCATATAATATATAGTCACTTATGTCTTCAACATGTAGCATAGAAAACCATATGAAGAATACCAAGAATTCCAAGAAAACCATAAATGTGATAACCATGATATAAGAATTTCCAATTGATATATACCATGCTGCCCGTTTCCATAAAAATAGGGCACGTACCATATGTGACATAAACACATATAAACATCATATAAACAATATATAACATGTTGGAAGATCCATTGGCAAGTGAAAAGACCAGAATACCCCTTAGCACAAAAATAGGAATTTTGTCCTAGGATGAACCTAGACATGGTGCTGCTCCAGATTCATTTTTGCCATGATGTGACATGACATATAAATGTGTCATATGATCATATAAATCCGTTGGAAGAAGACCAAATAAGAATGAGAAGTCCAAATGGTGAAATTACCAAAATAGCCCTTATATAGGTCAATAAGCTTCCCACCGGGTCAATTCAGTTTTAACCCGTGCCAAGCATGCCTTTCCTCAGCCAATTAGATTCTAAATTGAATAAGGATCATGTGGGCTTTTGAATGACTCAATTTGGAGTTCATTTGCTCAAGATATGAACCAAAACCTGCAATAGAATACTAAACCGAACAATTTGCCTTATATTGTAAGTCATGTGACTTCAAGGCTTGGTTAGATCATATTATCAACATATATATCTTCTAATATCAGTTTGAACAACATGTATTGGCATATATAATCTAAGATCAGTTTGAACATGTCTTGACTAAGATATGTGATTGAATTGGCCAAGTTCAATCTCATGATCTTACTCAAACTTGTTCAATCTTGATTCATTCAAGCAATTTCACATTTAGCTCATAAGTTCATAAGTTCATGCCTTGCCAAAACAATTTCACATTTAAACGTTACACATACATGCTCACATATGCATCTTTCAATCATTCAAACATGATATATCTATTTGCAATCATCATAACAATTACACATATGCACACATATACATTTTGCACAACAATTACACATATGCACACATATACATTTTGCAATCACTCAAACATAATATATCACAACAATAGTAAATGATACATGAAAATATGTTGTGTTGACCCCATCGTGGGCTCATCATTCCCTCCCTCTTGAAAATGTTTCGTCCTCAAATCTCATCATGGATAGAATAAAGGAAAGGGGTTTAGGATGTACACGTATGCTCAACTACACCATAACCAAATAGGAACATGATAATACAAATGGTGAAGGTGAAATACCTTGGTGCATCCTTATCTTTGAAGAAAGAATAAGGTGTGTACACGCTTTCTAAAATGTTTAGGATGTATTAACAATACGATAACAAAACTTTTAGAACACATACATCCTAACAGATAAAACAACATCCAAAAAGCATATTGCAACATGTTAACACTAAATGTACAAATCTTACAGACGTGCAATATTTAGACAAGATGTATTAATTGAGATGACAACAGGCAGACATTCAACAAGATGAGATGAAATAGATATTTCAGAAATAGAATCTTCATCTATACTAAATATGTCATTCAATTCATTAACTAGTTCATCCAAGGATTTATGTTCATTTGTAGCTGAATCTATTTCAATAATGACATCATGATCAAGCTCTACATCAAGTAGACAATCTAGTTCAGCTAACATCAAATTATAAGAATCTAGTTTATCAATGTCATTCTCAACAGAATTACTTACATCAATGTCACCAATGAAATGTACAGGATGTAATTCAGATTGTAATCCAGAAACAAGCATCTCAGCATAATGCAGATCATGCACAGGGATTTCATTTATATGCATGTCACAATGTAAATCATTTTCAGACAAAGTGTTATCACAATTAACATCATCTATAAGCAAACGACTAACACTTTGGAAATCACCAACAGATTCAAGTGAAGGGTCTTCTTCAGAGAGTACACAAGGTTGAACATGCAATTCAGATAAAGGAGTTCCAGTTTCAGGCATGTTGGGGCTAATTTCATACAAACCATCATTCATAGAAATGTCAGATTGCAAGTCTTTGTTCTTTTCAGATTCTATCAATACTTGCACCATGTCTCTAAGTTGAAGCAATGAATTTTCAATATTATCCATAGTCCGACTCAAATTGCTTAACTTAACAGGATTTGGTTTGTCATTTTCAGAATCACAAGAGTTCAGTTCATACCCATAGTTTTGATTAACTTGCCATGGGATTAGGTTTGATTGAACAATCTTTGCCTTTTTATACATGTCATAAAGTGATGAGAATTTTTCAGACAACATGCAATCAGCGAGCAATCAGCGATCTCTTTATCTAATCCAGCAAAGAACCTAATCATGCTTAATTCCTCATGTTCATCAACATAAGCATAGTACAAATCATCAAGCGTTTCATTGTAATATGCACTAACATCTTTATTGCACTGAGGAAGAGTTTGATATCTAGGAGTTTTACATTCCCAATAACCAACCCATAAACCATTCGTACGACCAAAGGAGTTCATACGTCTTTCCAGTTCATCATAGTCACTCCTATGACATTCAACTCCCCAAATGGTTTTCAGAATCATGTTTAATCAAAACAATCAACCAAGATGGTACAACAATGAGATAAATAAGTCAGAACAAGCAAGTAAGATCAAACTATAACTTTGACAAAACGTAAATTTCTACTTCAAATTGACAATTGAATAAACAACAATCTTGGACTATCTAAGATTCAAAGAAAAAATAGAAGTCAAGTGATGTTTTTGTGATGAGCCAAATGGGGCCTGAAGACGTTTGCCAAGGATGTTGTCCTCTATTCCAAATTGATTTGAACCCAAGCTATGTCAAAGAACATCTTAAAGACACCCTTTAAGCTTTAACCTTTGTTCTTGGCTCAATCTATGCCAAACCTCTTCCTCTTGGCATTCCAACACATCTAAAACCTCAATGAGACCCTAAGATGTTGTAAACCAAATGATGAAGTGAATACAAACAAGTTCTAGGCTGGAACTTGCAAGAAAACCGTTTGGTGGCTTTAAAACCTCAACTTGAAATGTTGAAAACTCCTTGAAGGAAATTCTGGTTTTTGATAAATTGATAAGTGTTGTTGAATTGTTGTTTTCTACAATCTGATTCTAACTCTACTTATAACAAACTAAAATGCTAAGAAGTACAAGTTTTAATGTACAAAGTACTACACTAAAAATAAGGTGCTTGCTTTTGTACAACTTTTGCTCCAAGATTGCTGGTTGCTTTGCCGTGTAATCCTCTCCATTTCCAGCCTTCTTTTCTTGATTTTTTTGATTGGATAAAAGATGGAGCAGCTTGCTTTGAGAAAGCCTTTGATTGGTTGCAACTTGTAGCTTGAATTTTCAAAGAACTTAACCAAAACATACGTTCACTTCTTTTGCAAGATTCAGCCTAGGTTTTGATTGGTTGATGTAGTGTGCTGCTTGCTTGACCTTGGTTTTGATTGGTTCTTACTTTGGTGTTGAATTTTCAAACATAATTCTCTTAGACAACGTTGGTTTCCTTGCTTGAAATCAGCCAAAATTCTGATTGGTTCAAGAAGTGTGCAGCTTGGATAAAACTTGGCTTTGATTGGTTCTTACTTTGTGTTGAATTTTCAAAGATATTATGTTAAGAACCAGCCGAAAATCTCATGCCCTTTGATTGGATCCTTGGTTGAGCAGCTTGTTGAATGTTTCTAACTTGATTGTGATTGGTTAAATCATTTACAAGACTCTTTCTCATTGGTTGAAGGCTTGAGCTGCTTCCTTATTCTTGTTTTCAACGTGAAGGACATCTTGAATTTGACATGAATGCTTGTCACCACCTTGCTTGTAAGCTACTTGAATATCACCTACTTGCTTGGACAAAAATTCAGATTCTAATTTGCATCTCCAAGCTTTGTTTGAACAATGATATCATTTGATCAAATGGAACATGGATTGATAGGTGTTCATGCTTCTTCAATGTAAAGCTCTCTTTGACCTACCTTCAAAGACACCAAGCAACAAACACAATATGCACAACATATATGACATGTCCTAAGGGTTAGTTAAGACTATAAGACATAAGAACTAGCACTAGTGTGTGCGGAGTGAACAGTGAAATGTCATGTCTTACAGAACTAACATATGACAATAAATGATGCATGAAAATATGTTGTGTTGACCCATCGTGGGCTCATCATTCCCTCCCTCTTGAAAATGATTCGTCCTCGAATCTCAACATGGATAGAATAAGGGATAGGGGTTTAGGATGTACACGTATGCTCAACTACACCATAACCAAATAGGAACATGATAATACAAATGGTGAAGGTGAAATACCTTGGTGCATCCTTATCTTTGAAGAAAGAATAAGGTGTGTACACGCTTTCTAAAATGTTTAGGATGTATTAACAAGATGGTAACAAAAATTTTAGAACACATACATCCTAACAGATAAAACATCATCCAAAAAGCATATTGCAACATGTTAATACTAAATGTACAAATTTACAAACATGTGCAATATTTAGACAAGATGTATCAATTGAGATGACAATAGGACTATTCTCAGCTAGATTAACGTTTGAAGAAATTTCAGAAATATTGATTCATCTAGACTGAAAATATCAAGAAGTTCATCAACTAGTTCATTTAAAGATTTATGCTCATCTACAGCTGAATTTTGATCAATGAAATCATTATCAAGTTCTACTTCTAGTAGATTATCTAAATCAGCTAACATCAAATCATATGAATCTAGTTTATCAATGTCATTCTCAACAGAATTACTTACATCGATGTCATCAATGAAATGTACAGGATGTAATTCAGATTGTAACCCAGAAACAAGCATCTCAGTAGAATGCAAATCATGCACAGGGATTTCATTTGTATGCATGTCACAATGTAAATCATTTTCAGACAAAGTGTTATCACAATTAACATCATCTATAAGCAAACGACTAACACTTTGGAAATCACCAACAGATTCAAGTGAAGAGTCTTCTTCAGACAGTACACAAGGTTGAACATGCAATTCAGATAAAGGAGTTCCAGTTTCAGGCATGTTGGGGCTAATTTTATACAAACCATCATTCATAGAAATGTCAGGTTGCAAGTCTTTGTTCTTTTCAGATTCTATCATTACTTGCACCATGTCTCTAAGTTGAAGCAATGCATTTTCAATATTATCCATAGTCTCACTCGAATTGCTTAACTTAATTGGATTTGGTTTGTCATTTTCAGAATCACAAGAGTTCAGTTCATACCCATAGTTTTGATTAACATGGCATGGGATTAGGTTTGATTGAACAATCTTTGCCTTTTTATACATGTCATTAAGTGATGAGAATTTTTCATTTAACATGCAATCAGCAATTTCTTTATCTAGACCAGCAAAGAACCTAATCATGCTTAATTCCTCATGTTCTTCAACATAAGCATAGTACAAATCATCAAGCATTTCATTGTAATATGCACTAACATCTTTATTGCACTGAGAAAGAGTTTGATATCTAGGAGTTTTACATTCCCAATATCCAACCCATAAACCATTCGTACGACCAAAGGAGTTCATACGTTTTTCCAGTTCATCATAGTTTCTCCTATGGCATTCAACTCCCCAAATGGTTTTTAGAATCATGTTTAATCAAAACAATCTCAAAAGCCAATTAAAATATTGATAAGATGCAAATACTCTACTTTATGTTGACAATTGTTCAAAACAGCAATTTGGACTATATCTCCTAAAGATTCAAGTAAATCACAGAAGTCAAATTGTTGTTCGGGCTGAAAGAAATCTACGGGGTTGTTTTAAGACAATCCCTTAATTTACTTTACAGCATATGCAATTATCAATTGAAGCAAAGTGAAAGTAAAGTCACACAAACAAAGTGCTAGCAAGGGTTTGCTTTAGAAACTTTCAATATCTCAAAACTACAACACTTTGGGGTTTGGTTTGGGCACTTTCTTTCTTTTGAGCTTTGCACGGGATTTTCCCTTTATGCAACGTTTAACTTTGGGCTTTTCCTCACTTGGCTTTCTTGTGCAATTCTCTCTTTGTCTTGCCTCTTACTTGTTGACAATTTTGGCTTTTCTCTCGCGTATTTCTCAATCAAGCTTAATTTTCTTTCTTTGGACGGTTTTGCTTGACTGTTGTGAGACTACTGCTCACGGCCTACATGAGACATTGCCCACGGCCTTCAATTGCACAAGATTGGTTGTATTTGGAATTTGAAAGTTCCTCGTACACAACACGGCTAAACACTATGTAGTGGGAATTCAATTCACAATTACAACAAGATCAAATTGTATACAGTGCAATGTAAGTTCAGAAATTGATCTAAAACAACAATGGGATAGCTCTTTAACAATGTGGGGCTTAAACAATTCCTAAATTTCAGAATATATCTAAGTCCAACAAGTTGTTTGAAACAATTGAAATCAACAAAAAGATAAAGCTATTAGCATATAGCAAGATTCCAAATGAGCTTTTAAAAGTTGTTTTGATCCACACGGTTTTAGGCTGGTTGTTCTCTTTTCTTTTTTTTTCTTTTTCTGTTTTTGGATGCAAGTGATCTAACTAATTCTAAGATGGCTAAATGCAACTTAGTTAAGTCTAAAGGAAGTTCACAAGGCTGGTTACTAGTAACTAATGGAAAATCAGTTTTGATGCTAAGTATGATAACTTGTTTTGTTTTTGTTTTCAAGTGATCTAACCTACTTAGTTTTTGTTTGGTTTTCTTGTTTGATGCAATCAGATTCTAAACTATATGAAACTAGATGCAACTCTTTGTGTTTTACCTAACAAACGTACATGGACTAGAGGGACTAGGCAGCACACTCTATTTAGCTAAACTACTTGTTTTGATCCTTGCGTTCGGTTTTCTAATGCTAAACTAATCAACCAACTAAAACACTTAAACTATGATGTAAACTAGTCTAACTAAGCTATATATGGCAGCATATAAAACGTTCAAAACAGTTTGCACATATGAACTAAAAACAGAATTTCTAACTACTACAACTTGATGAATAACCAAACTATCAACTAGCCTATTTTGTGTTCAAGGTTTTCTGATTTAAGGAGTCAATCAAACTATCATTTAAAACTACTGGATTAGTGTCTAATGAACAATATCCAAGCTAGATTAAACTAGAACAAGCTGGTTACACACGGTTTTATCCTAAACTACACAAAGGGATTCTAAGAACACTTAAGTCTAGTCTATGTTCCTTTTTTGTAGTCTTTCGGTTTTTGCTACTAAAACTAAGTTACCAAACTATTCTATACTATCTAACAAGCACTTCAAAACATAAACTAACTACCTAAACAAACAGATTCAAAACGGAATGGAAATCAGTACACAAACAGTTTTGGGCAGCAACTTCTGTTGTGATATATTATGTTTGAGTGATTGCAAAATGTATATGTGAGCATATGTGTAATTGTTGTGCAAAATGTATATGTGTGCATATGTGTAATTGTTGTGCAAAATGTATATGTGTGCATATGTGTAATTGTTATGATGATTGCAAATAGATATATCATGTTTGAATGATTGGAAGATGCATATGTGAGCATGTATGTGTAACGTTTAAATGTGAAATTGTTTTGGCAAGGCATGAACTTATGAACTTATGAGCTAAATGTGAAATTGCTTGAATGAATCAAGATTGAACAAGTTTGATTAAGATCATGAGATTGAACTTGGCCAATTCAATCACATATCTTAATCAAGACATGTTCAAACTGATCTTAGATTATATATGCCAATACATGTTGTTCAAACTGATCTTAGAAGATATATATGCCAATACATGTTGATAATATGATCTAACCAAGCCTTGAAGTCACATGACTTACAATATAAGGCAAATTGTTCGGTTTAGTATCCTATTGCAGGTTTTGGTTCATATCTTGGGCAAATGAACTCCAAATTGAGTCATTCAAAAGCCCACATGATCCTTATTCAATTTAGAATCTAATTGGCTGAGGAAAGGCATGCTTGGCACGGGTTAAAACTGAATTGACCCGGTGGGAAGCTTATTGACCTATATAAGGGCTATTTTGGTAATTTCACCATTTGGACTTCTCATTCTTATTTGGTCTTCTTCCAACTGATTTATATGATCATATGACACATTTATAAGTCATGTCACATCATGGCAAAAATGAATCTGGAGCAGCACCATGTCTAGGTTCATCCTAGGACAAAATTCCTATTTTTGTGCTGAGGGGTATTCTGGTCTTTTCACTTGCCAATGGATCTTCCAACATGTTATATATTGCTTATATGATGTTTATATGTGTTTATGTCACATATGGTACGTGCCCTATTTTTATGGAAACGGGCAGCATGGTATCTCAATTGGAATTCTTATATTATGGTTATCACATCTATGGTTTTCTTGGAATTCTTGGCATTCTTCATATGGTATTCTATGCTACATGTTGAAGACATAAATGACTATATATTATATGTGTGCACACGGATATTGGCTCACAAATACACACGGATATTGGCATACAAACGTTCAGATTTTGAACAAGTCAAGGCAAGTTGAAACAAATCCTATTTTGTTGCTGATTTCAAATGGCTATTCTTGCTTATATTTCAACGGCTATCTTGGTTCAAAATGGAGCAAAATTTCGTATGCTATATGGTCAAAATTCAGATTATGATGAGTGACAAAAACAAGTCCTACAATGTAGCAAATTTGAAGCAAAAGTCTCTCAACCAAAGCCATGCAAACGGCTATATGATTGAAGACCAAGTCAAGCTGAATTCTCTCTATCTTTTAGCTACATTCAAACGGCTATATTGGAGACCAATTCAAACTCAAAGGCAAGCTGATTTCTCTCTATCTTTCACCTCATTCCAACGGCCATTTAGTGTTCAAAATGAGGAGATAAAGTTGTTCAAAACACATGCCAATTCAGCTGCACACATGGCAAGTTATTTACACATGGAAATTGTTGATTGGAGCTGTTTTTTAAACGTTCAAATGGAGTCATTTTCCACCTCAATTCCAACGTTTATAATGGATAAGATGGAGGATAAAAGTTCAGATTGGAAGACCAATTCAAAGCAACAAAAGATAAGCTTAAAGTTTGAAAGCTAGAAAAGTGCTGAATTTTCTCCATTTCTCAAGCCATTCCAACGTCTCTTTGAGGAGCCTTTAGGCTGTCCTCTTGGCTATAAATAGCACCAAAGATGAAGAGGAAAAGCACACCAACGAAAGCGACAAAGAAAGCAAGCAAGACAATTAGCTCTTTGTCTCCATTCTTTTCTTCTTCTCTTCTCTATTGAAGAACACATTTGTAGCAAGCTTTATGATTGTATAGTTCTTCATTTCTTGTCATTTCAACACCTTTTAAACGACATATTGTAAGGGAGAAGCTGGTGTATAAAGCTTACTCCTTAGAGGTGAGCAAAAGGTGCAAAGGTGCAAAGGTGCAAAGGTGGAACAAACTAGTGCTGATTTTCAGTTTTGGTGCAGTCACTTGAAGAAGTTGGTGAAAAGCTTCTTCCTTTGGCTTTGTAAGGTGACTTTGGTGTTTGGTGTTTAGTGAAATCCAAGAGAAGGTGTCTCTTGGGACTGGAGTAGGTCACATTGACCGAACCAGGATAATTCCTTGTGTTCTTTACTTATTTCCTGCACTTACTGTTTTCTGCCTGAGAATTACACTAACTTGGCACGCATAATTGAACGAGCAAACAGTCTTAGAATTGCATGAATTTTGGATATATTATACTTCAATGTGTTAGCTTTCATTAGCCGCAAGAATCACTAAATTCTAAGGTGTTTAGCATATTCAAATCATCTTCACAAAATTGTTGCTACATTCTGTGAACAGTTCTGACCAGTGTGCAAACTTGTGCAATTTGAATAGGCTATCCTTCGAATCTTGGAGTGAGCCTTATATCAAATTAAACTAGACATCTTGAGGTTTAATTTGACATAAGATTCATCAAAATAGCACGGGTAGATTTTGAGATATTGTTGTTTGAAGTTAAGCTAACATTCTGCCTGAAACTGCCAGAATTGCACACTTTACTTCTCTTGCTTATTTGAACGTGCTAACTTGCTTGGAATTGACTGAATTTTTTATGACATATTATAAACATTCTAAACTTGATCTCTGCCAAGTTTGAGAGCTTGCACAGGTGTATAAGTGGTTCAACCAAAACGTTCAAAGTAGTGAACTGTTTCTGGAATTTTCAGAACCTGAGGTTAAAGAGGCAAAGGGGTCTTCAAACAAGTTTTTGAAGGTAATTATAGTGTAATTTCCGCTAACCCACTATTCACCCCCCCCTCTAGTAGTGCTATACAGGTCCAACAAGTGGTATCAGAGCAAGGTTGAGCACCATATTCTTATTTGAGTTGAAAACAGTTTACACTCCAAGTTGCAAAGTTGCTGGAAATTTTCTGGTTGTCTTATATTCTTCATATTTGGTATCTACAACAAGGTGACACTTTCTTTCCTTCTTATAAGTGTTTTAAACGTTTTCTCACACACTAAGAAGCATGTCTAAGTCACACATGAAAATAGAATTAGAAGGCATGTCCACACAAAGACCACCTCTTTTTGATGGAGAAAACTTTAGTCATTGGAAACTTAGGATGAAATTGTTCTTAATGGCTATTGATATAGACTTGTGGTCTATCATTGAAGATGGACCTTATGTGCCTACTAAGCATGTTATAATTGATGGCTTATCACAAGAAGTTGAGAAATATAGAAAAGATTGGAGTGATGAAGATAAAAAGAAAATGAGTCTTAATGCTAAAGCAATGCAATTATTGTTGAATGGTTTAAGTAGGAGTGAATCTGCCTATGTCTCTTCATGTTTAAGTGCAAAGGATATGTGGAAATGTCTTGAAATGAAGCATGAAGGAACTAATCAAGTAAAGGAATCAAAGATTAACATGTTAATGACTACACTTGAAACATTTCATTTACTGCCTAATGAATCAATTGTTGATATGGATTTAAGGCTTACAAACCTATACAACTCACTTGAATCCCTTGGTAAAACGTTTTTGATGAAAGAAAAAGTGCAAAAAGTTTTGAGAAGTTTGCCAATTGAATGGGATGCCAAAGTTAGTGCCATTGAAGAAAGCAAAGATCTTTCTCAAATAAAACTTGATGAATTGATAGGCTCTTTAAAAGTTTATGAAAACAAGTTGAATATAAGAAAGGCTGAAACTAGTAACAAGTCTAAATCACTTGCATTTGTAACAAATGAACCCGAATCATCTAATCAAGCCGAGTATGAAAGTGATGATGAAAGTGATGAAGAAGACATAATGTTGTTAGCTAGGCGTTTAAGGAAGTTTTTCAAGAAAAGACCAACTAAAAGACAAGCAAAATCAGCCGCCCCTATCAATGTGAAATCTAACAAACAAGATGGTAAATGGTATGATAAAGAACTCAAGTGTTATGAATGTGGCAAACAAGGACACATCTCATATGATTGTCCAAACAAGAACAAAAACCGTGACATGGATGAAAAGACAAGGACAAAAACTAGAGTAGAACCTATGCAAAGGAGGAAGAAAGCTCTCAAGGTAAGTTCAAGCACTTGGGATGACACATCTTCATCCGAATCCGAGGAGGAACCTGAAGTTGCACAAACATGTTTGGCTTCAAAGTCTACAAATGAGGTAACATTTGATTCTGACTCCGAGTGTGATTTTACTCAAGATGAATTGTTGGATGAATTAGAAAAGTTGCATGATAGATATAAGAAGTTATCCAAGGAGAAGAAAAGAATAGTTGAGGAGAAGAACAAGTTGGAGACGTCTAACTTGAATCTAACTTCTCAACTAGAAATTCTTCAACTTGAATCATCTAACACTATTAGTTCAATGCAAAATCAGATTAAGGAACTTAAGAACAAACATGAAAATGTGCAATGTGTGCAATGTGTTGATTACAACGTTTTAAAGTCTAAATTACATGAAATACAAACTGAATTTGAATCATTAAAAGCATGCAACCTAGACTTGAACAAATCTTTAGAACAATTTAAGGATGGTTCCAACATGTTAGACACTCTTATTGCATCTCAAAAGCATGGAAATGACAAACAAGGTCTTGGATATGTTAAAGAAGCTGAATACACACCTAAGGAAACAACATTTGTATCATCTTCAACCAACATGAAATATAGGCCAAATGCATTTAGAAATGAACCTATTCTGCCCACACCACCTTCATCACAAAGATTGCAAAATGCATCAACATATAGGAAGGTAAATACACCTAGAAACCATGCTTACATGTATACAAGAATGCCTAAACAAAGTAGTATGAAATCTGCTCAAGTTATGCCTTATATGCAACAACATGCTTATGTGAAGAACATGACATACTCTCGGCCTAAATCAGTTTACAACACACGGCCTAGACACACACAACATCTTGCTTATACACGGCCTAAATTCAATGCTTATACACGGCCAAGATATAACTCATATACATGGCAACATTCAAATGCATATAGAACTTATCATGCTTATCCAACTAGTCATAAACGTGCAGCCCCTTTTCAATCATATTCTATGTATCAAAATCCACTATTTGTTCAACATGATTATAACATTTCAAAACCAAGAAAGGTTGTTCAAGTTTGGGTACCTAAAGGTACACTAACATGAACTTAACTTGTCTAACCTTGAAAGGACCCAAAATCAAAGGGTACCTAAGTTGTTATTTACATTTGTAGGTACATAACATCAAAGAAAGACAAGTTGCTGGTTATAACAACAAAGAAGATGAAAAGAACAAAACCAATTGGATAGTTGATAGTGGTTGCTCAAGACATATGACGGGCAACAAAAATTTGTTTAGCACACTTAAAAACGTTGCAAAAGGTGGCAAAGTCACCTTTGGAGACAACAATCAAGGCCAAATAATTGGCAAAGGCAAGGTTGGTGATCCAAACAAGTTTGAGATCAAAAATGTCCTACTTGTAAGTAACTTAACCTTTGAGCCTTTAAGTGTTTCTCAACTATGTGACAACAACTTGAATGTTCTCTTTTCCTCCACCTCTTGTAAGATAATGGATAAAAACAATCAAGTTGTGTTAAAAGGAAAACGTGAAGGAAACATATATGTGCTTAACATGGATGAAATGCTAAGTAGTAACACAAAATGTCTTGTTTCACATGAATCTGATCCCAATCTTTGGCATAGACGTTTAGGACACATTGGTATATCAACCTTAGAAAAACTACACGCTAAAAGTCTTGTTAAAGGATTGCCTAAACTTAATTTGGATGATTTTCAACTATGTGAATCTTGTATCAAAGGCAAACATGTTAGAGAATCTCTTAAGCCTAAAACTGAGTTCACAACATCTAGAATACTAGAACTCTTGCATATAGACTTATTTGGTCCATGTAGAACAAGAAGCTTAGGTGGAAGTTATTATGTATGTGTAATAGTTGATGATTTCTCAAGATATACTTGGACATTGTTTCTTGCTTCAAAATATGAAAGTGCATCATCTATAGCTAATCTAATTAGACAACTTGAAAATGAACATGAATCACATGTTATTAAGATAAGGAGTGATAGAGGAGGTGAGTTTAAAGATAGTGAATTAATCAAATTCTGTAATGAAAAGGGTATAAAACATGAATTCTCCCCACCAAGAACTCCTCAACTTAATGGTGTAGTTGAAAGAAAGAATAGGACTATTCAAGAAGTAGCAAGAACAATGATGGTAGAAAACAAAGTACCTAAATTCTTATGGGCTGAAGCAGTAAACACTTCAAGTTATATGATCAACAGACTATCAATAAGAAAGAAATTGAACAAAACACCATTTGAAATCTTAAATGGACGACTCCCAAAAGTAAACTATCTAAAAGTCTTTGGTTGTAAATGTTTTGTATTGAACACAAAAGATAACTTAGATAAGTTTGATCCTAAGTCTGATGAACATATATTTGTGGGATATTCAATGAACTCTAAAGCATATAGATGTTATAATGCACAAACAAGAAAGATAGTTGAATCAATACATGTGAAGTTCAATGAAAATGCATATCTCCGAACAAGTAATCAACATGAAACCTATGTACCAAATGATCAAATACTTCATGATGAAGATGAACTTATCCTACCACCTACACATGATCAAGTTGAAACACCAAATCAAACTCTTGAAATGCATGAAGTTCAAACTCCCCCTACACAAGAACATAATGAAGAAAATGTGCCTAACCAACCTATTGAACATCATGAACCTATTGAAGATGCACAACCAAGTAATTGGTGGCAAATAAGAGATAAACAAAAGCATCCTCAAGAACTTATCATAGGAGATGTAAATCAAGGGGTTAGAACACGTAGGCAAATAGATCCTAATGAATATGATCAATGGCATGCACTTATATCCCAAATTGAACCTAAGAATGTGAATGATGCCTTAAACGATGCATATTGGATAGATGCAATGCATGAAGAGTTAAACCAATTTGAAAGAAACAATGTGTGGGATTTAGTACCTAAACCCGAGGATAAATCAATCATTGGAACTAAATGGGTGTTTAGGAACAAAATGAATGAGCAAGGGGTTGTAGTAAGAAATAAGGCAAGACTTGTAGCTCAAGGATATAATCAAGAAGAGGGTATTGATTACGATGAAACATTTGCCTCCGTAGCAAGATTAGAATCCATACGCCTCTTATTAGCTTTTGCATGTTATAATAACATCAAACTATTCCAAATGGATGTTAAGAGTGCATTCTTAAATGGCTATATCCAAGAAGAAGTTTTTGTTAAACAACCACCAGGCTTTGAAGATCCAAAGAACCCTGATCATGTATATAAACTTAAGAAAGCCTTATATGGTTTGAAACAAGCCCCCCGTGCATGGTATGAAAGATTTGCCAACTTTTTACTAAGTAACAACTTTCAAAGAGGAACCATAGATAGTACCTTATTCTTGAAAAAGAAAGACAAAGATTTGCTTGTAATACAAATATATGTAGATGACATAATCTTTGGTTCAACTAATCCTAACTTAGTAAAAGACTTTGAAGATTGTATGAAGTCTGAGTTTGAAATGTCCATGGTTGGTGAATTAAATTACTTCTTAGGCTTGCAAATAAAACAAACATCAAATGGTATACATATCAATCAAGCCAAATACATAAGAGATATGATAAAGAAATTCAACTTTGAAAACTTGAAACCATCTCCAACACCAATGTGTACTTCAACAAAATTAGACAAAGATGAAAATGGTGTTGCATTTGATGAAAAACTATATAGGTCTATGATTGGTTCATTGCTATATCTAACTGCTAGTAGACCTGATATTATGTTTGCAGTATGTATGTGTGCAAGATTTCAAAGTATGCCTAAGTTGTCACACTTTAAAGCTATAAAAAGAATATTTAGATATCTTCAACATACTCCAACATTAGGCTTATGGTATGATAGACAATCTAGTCTAAATCTACATGCATATTCAGATGCAGATTATGGTGGATGTAGAGTAGATAGAAAGAGCACTAGTGGAACATGTCAATTTCTAGGAAACTCACTGATATCTTGGGTTTCAAAGAAACAATCTAGTGTTGCACTTTCTACTACTGAAGCAGAATATATGGCTTTAAGTCTATGTTGTACTCAACTATTATGGATTAAACAACAACTTTCAGACTTTGAAATACAAGTAAATAATATTCCCATCTATTGTGATAGTACAAGTGCTATAAATTTGTCTAAAAACCCTGTACTACACTCTAAGGCAAAGCATATAGAAGTACGTTATCATTTTCTCCGTGATCATGTTAATCTTGGACATATACACATTGAACATGTTAGAACTGATCAACAAGTAGCTGATATATTCACTAAACCCCTTAATCAAGCTATCTTTGAGACTTTACGTGCAAGACTTGGATTAATTGCTTACAACTGACTACTACACCATTCAGTCTTTTGCATAATTTACAAAATTAAGGGGGAGAATAAATGTGTATATATATCATGTTAAGGGGAAGATAGATATCGTGTTAAGGGGGAGATAACACATTAAGGGGGAGCAGCTTACACTTGATTTAGATGCTTACTTGATTACACAGATTACAACACTTGATTTAGATGCACACTTGATTTAAATGCTTAATATACACATATGTGGGGTAATTTTGCAAATCATCAAAAGGGGGAGATTGTTGTGATATATTATGTTTGAGTGATTGCAAAATGTATATGTGAGCATATGTGTAATTGTTGTGCAAAATGTATATGTGTGCATATGTGTAATTGTTGTGCAAAATGTATATGTGTGCATATGTGTAATTGTTATGATGATTGCAAATAGATATATCATGTTTGAATGATTGGAAGATGCATATGTGAGCATGTATGTGTAACGTTTAAATGTGAAATTGTTTTGGCAAGGCATGAACTTATGAACTTATGAGCTAAATGTGAAATTGCTTGAATGAATCAAGATTGAACAAGTTTGATTAAGATCATGAGATTGAACTTGGCCAATTCAATCACATATCTTAATCAAGACATGTTCAAACTGATCTTAGATTATATATGCCAATACATGTTGTTCAAACTGATCTTAGAAGATATATATGCCAATACATGTTGATAATATGATCTAACCAAGCCTTGAAGTCACATGACTTACAATATAAGGCAAATTGTTCGGTTTAGTATCCTATTGCAGGTTTTGGTTCATATCTTGGGCAAATGAACTCCAAATTGAGTCATTCAAAAGCCCACATGATCCTTATTCAATTTAGAATCTAATTGGCTGAGGAAAGGCATGCTTGGCACGGGTTAAAACTGAATTGACCCGGTGGGAAGCTTATTGACCTATATAAGGGCTATTTTGGTAATTTCACCATTTGGACTTCTCATTCTTATTTGGTCTTCTTCCAACTGATTTATATGATCATATGACACATTTATAAGTCATGTCACATCATGGCAAAAATGAATCTGGAGCAGCACCATGTCTAGGTTCATCCTAGGACAAAATTCCTATTTTTGTGCTGAGGGGTATTCTGGTCTTTTCACTTGCCAATGGATCTTCCAACATGTTATATATTGCTTATATGATGTTTATATGTGTTTATGTCACATATGGTACGTGCCCTATTTTTATGGAAACGGGCAGCATGGTATCTCAATTGGAATTCTTATATTATGGTTATCACATCTATGGTTTTCTTGGAATTCTTGGCATTCTTCATATGGTATTCTATGCTACATGTTGAAGACATAAATGACTATATATTATATGTGTGCACACGGATATTGGCTCACAAATACACACGGATATTGGCATACAAACGTTCAGATTTTGAACAAGTCAAGGCAAGTTGAAACAAATCCTATTTTGTTGCTGATTTCAAATGGCTATTCTTGCTTATATTTCAACGGCTATCTTGGTTCAAAATGGAGCAAAATTTCGTATGCTATATGGTCAAAATTCAGATTATGATGAGTGACAAAAACAAGTCCTACAATGTAGCAAATTTGAAGCAAAAGTCTCTCAACCAAAGCCATGCAAACGGCTATATGATTGAAGACCAAGTTAAGCTGAATTCTCTCTATCTTTTAGCTACATTCAAACGGCTATATTGGAGACCAATTCAAACTCAAAGGCAAGCTGATTTCTCTCTATCTTTCACCTCATTCCAACGGCCATTTAGTGTTCAAAATGAGGAGATAAAGTTGTTCAAAACACATGCCAATTCAGCTGCACACATGGCAAGTTATTTACACATGGAAATTGTTGATTGGAGCTGTTTTTTAAACGTTCAAATGGAGTCATTTTCCACCTCAATTCCAACGTTTATAATGGATAAGATGGAGGATAAAAGTTCAGATTGGAAGACCAATTCAAAGCAACAAAAGATAAGCTTAAAGTTTGAAAGCTAGAAAAGTGCTGAATTTTCTCCATTTCTCAAGCCATTCCAACGTCTCTTTGAGGAGCCTTTAGGCTGTCCTCTTGGCTATAAATAGCACCAAAGATGAAGAGGAAAAGCACACCAACGAAAGCGACAAAGAAAGCAAGCAAGACAATTAGCTCTTTGTCTCCATTCTTTTCTTCTTCTCTTCTCTATTGAAGAACACATTTGTAGCAAGCTTTATGATTGTATAGTTCTTCATTTCTTGTCATTTCAACACCTTTTAAACGACATATTGTAAGGGAGAAGCTGGTGTATAAAGCTTACTCCTTAGAGGTGAGCAAAAGGTGCAAAGGTGCAAAGGTGCAAAGGTGGAACAAACTAGTGCTGATTTTCAGTTTTGGTGCAGTCACTTGAAGAAGTTGGTGAAAAGCTTCTTCCTTTGGCTTTGTAAGGTGACTTTGGTGTTTGGTGTTTAGTGAAATCCAAGAGAAGGTGTCTCTTGGGACTGGAGTAGGTCACATTGACCGAACCAGGATAATTCCTTGTGTTCTTTACTTATTTCCTGCACTTACTGTTTTCTGCCTGAGAATTACACTAACTTGGCACGCATAATTGAACGAGCAAACAGTCTTAGAATTGCATGAATTTTGGATATATTATACTTCAATGTGTTAGCTTTCATTAGCCGCAAGAATCACTAAATTCTAAGGTGTTTAGCATATTCAAATCATCTTCACAAAATTGTTGCTACATTCTGTGAACAGTTCTGACCAGTGTGCAAACTTGTGCAATTTGAATAGGCTATCCTTCGAATCTTGGAGTGAGCCTTATATCAAATTAAACTAGACATCTTGAGGTTTAATTTGACATAAGATTCATCAAAATAGCACGGGTAGATTTTGAGATATTGTTGTTTGAAGTTAAGCTAACATTCTGCCTGAAACTGCCAGAATTGCACACTTTACTTCTCTTGCTTATTTGAACGTGCTAACTTGCTTGGAATTGACTGAATTTTTTATGACATATTATAAACATTCTAAACTTGATCTCTGCCAAGTTTGAGAGCTTGCACAGGTGTATAAGTGGTTCAACCAAAACGTTCAAAGTAGTGAACTGTTTCTGGAATTTTCAGAACCTGAGGTTAAAGAGGCAAAGGGGTCTTCAAACAAGTTTTTGAAGGTAATTATAGTGTAATTTCCGCTAACCCACTATTCACCCCCCCCTCTAGTGGTGCTATACAGGTCCAACAACTTCATTTGCAAATTTAAGCAATGTAAACATGAATAGAAGACTAACCAAGGCTCTGATACCAATTGATGAGCCAAATGGGGCCTGAAGACGTTTGCCAAGGATGTTGTCCTCTATTCCAAATTGATTTGAACCCAAGCTATGTCAAAGAACATCTTAAAGACACCCTTTAAGCTTTAACCTTTGTTCTTGGCTCAATCTATGCCAAACCTCTTCCTCTTGGCATTCCAACACATCTAAAACCTCAATGAGACCCTAAGATGTTGTAAACCAAATGATGAAGTGAATACAAACAAGTTCTAGGCTGGAACTTGCAAGAAAACCGTTTGGTGGCTTTAAAACCTCAACTTGAAATGTTGAAAACTCCTTGAAGGAAATTCTGGTTTTTGATAAATTGATAAGTGTTGTTGAATTGTTGTTTTCTACAATCTGATTCTAACTCTACTTATAACAAACTAAAATGCTAAGAAGTACAAGTTTTAATGTACAAAGTACTACACTAAAAATAAGGTGCTTGCTTTTGTACAACTTTTGCTCCAAGATTGCTGGTTGCTTTGCCGTGTAATCCTCTCCATTTCCAGCCTTCTTTTCTTGATTTTTTTTGATTGGATAAAAGATGGAGCAGCTTGCTTTGAGAAAGCCTTTGATTGGTTGCAACTTGTAGCTTGAATTTTCAAAGAACTTAACCAAAACATACGTTCACTTCTTTTGCAAGATTCAGCCTAGGTTTTGATTGGTTGATGTAGTGTGCTGCTTGCTTGACCTTGGTTTTGATTGGTTCTTACTTTGGTGTTGAATTTTCAAACATAATTCTCTTAGACAACGTTGGTTTCCTTGCTTGAAATCAGCCAAAATTCTGATTGGTTCAAGAAGTGTGCAGCTTGGATAAAACTTGGCTTTGATTGGTTCTTACTTTGTGTTGAATTTTCAAAGATATTATGTTAAGAACCAGCCGAAAATCTCATGCCCTTTGATTGGATTCTTGGTTGAGCAGCTTGTTGAATGTTTCTAACTTGATTGTGATTGGTTAAATCATTTGCAAGACTCTTTCTCATTGGTTGAAGGCTTGAGCTGCTTCCTTATTCTTGTTTTCAACGTGAAGGACATCTTGAATTTGACATGAATGCTTGTCACCACCTTGCTTGTAAGCTACTTGAATATCACCTACTTGCTTGGACAAAAATTCAGATTCTAATTTGCATCTCCAAGCTTTGTTTGAACAATGATATCATTTGATCAAATGGAACATGGATTGATAGGTGTTCATGCTTCTTCAATGTAAAGCTCTCTTTGACCTACCTTCAAAGACACCAAGCAACAAACACAATATGCACAACATATATGACATGTCCTAAGGGTTAGTTAAGACTATAAGACATAAGAACTAGCACTAGTGTGTGCGGAGTGAACAGTGAAATGTCATGTCTTACAGAACTAACATATGACAATAAATGATGCATGAAAATATGTTGTGTTGACCCATCGTGGGCTCATCATTTTGGCTGAATCAAAGAAAGCTAAGGGTTTGTACAGAACAATCCTTTAACTTACTTTAACTTTAATGCACATTCAATTGTAAATAAAGTGAAAGACAATACATACACACAAGTGTTCAACAAGGGTTTGTTCGAGGAACCTTTTACAACAGTCAACACTTTTGGTGTAGGTATTTGCTTTTGGTTTTGCACAATTCACCTTTTGTGAACTTTGGATGGCTATATCTCACTTCTTGTGCAAATCACTCATATGTCTTGTCTCTTGCTTTTTGATGTTGAAAAATGACTTTTCTCTCAGTTTCTTTCACAAACAAGCCTAATTATTTTCCCTTGGATTGGCTTTGTCTGTTTTGTGAGTCTACTGCTCACTTGCCTTTATGAGACATTGCTCACGGCTTCTTTTTCTTTGGTTTTACTTGCACAAGTTTTTGGTGTGGCTTTTGTGAAACGTTCTTTGAACAACACGGAAGAACACTAATGATATGAAAACTGTTTCACAAATTTAACAACCAAATATAGATGAAAGTTCAATGCAAGTTGAAGAAGTGTAAAGACAACAAGATGATAACAGGGTCGGCAATTTAACAGTGTAGGGATAAATATAGACAAAGTGATCCTACGTAAGAACTTAAGTCCAATAAAGTCTTTAAACAATTGATTCAATCCTAAGTAAAGATAAACGTAAAGCCAACGCTAAAATTTGAAATCAAATCTTGTTTCTTGCAAATTTACTTCACTTTTAACAAATCTCAAGTCAATAATGTTTCAATTAAAAGATTCAATCAAGTTTGTCCCAAACAATGACTTAAGGTGTAACGGGGGTGGTGAAATCAAATTCAACAAGTTTAAACAAATAGCATTCAAAGATGTGATCAAGTTTAAACTAAATGGTTCGGTTTTTTTTTCTCGATGCAAATGATCTAACTAATCTTAAGATAGCTAAATGCAACTTAGTTGTTTCTAAATGCAATTTATAAAGGCTGATTACTAAAACACTAATGGAAATCAGTTTTGATGCAAACTAACTATCTTGTTTTGTTTTGTTTTGTTTTTAAGTGATCTATCCTACTTTGTTTTTGTTTGGTTTTTTTTGTTTGTATGATGCAATCAGATTCTAAGATAGATGATCCTAGATGCAGCTCTTTATGTTATACCTAACAAACGTATATGAACTAGAGACTAGGAAGCACACTTAGTTAGCTAAACTACTTGTCTTGATCTTTAGTTTTCGGATTTCTTGTGCCAAACTAAACAACCAACTAAAACACTTAAACTATGTTGTAAACTAGTCTAACTAAGCTAAATAAGGCAGCACTATATAACGCCTAAACAGTTTGCACACAACTTACCAAAAACAGAATTTAACAACTTGATTACAAGCTAAACTATCAACTATTCTAATTTTTGTGTTCAAGTTTTCTGTTTTAAGGACTTAACTAAACTACCATTTAAACTTCTAGATTAGGGTCTAATGAACATTATCTAATGCTAGTTTGAACAAGAACAATCAGTTTCACACGGTTTTTGTCCCAAGCTACACAAACAGCTCCTAACACACTTAAGTCTAGTCTAAGTTCCTTTTTGATGTTTTCGGTTTTGCTACTCAAACTAAGTTACCAAACTATTGTAAACTAACTAATAAACACTTTAAAACATAGACTAACTATCTAAACAAACAGAATTTAAACGCACAACAAAACAGCTTACTAAACGGTTTGGGCAGCATCAAACATATTCAAGTTTAAACAATATAAACATGAATAGAAGACTAACCAACGCTCTGATACCAATTGATGAGCCAAATGAAGGCTAGAAAATGTTGCCAAGGACTTTGTCTCCTACTCCAAACTGATTTGAACCACAGCTATGGCAAAGAACATCACAATGACACCCTTTGAGCTGTAACCGTTGTTCTTGGCTCAATTTATGCCAACACCTCTTCCTCTTTGGCACTGCAACACATCTAAAACCTCATTGAGACCCTAAGATGCTGTAAACCAAAAGATGAAGCAAATACTAACAAGTTCTAGGCTATGAACTTGAAAGAAACCGTTAAGTGGTTTTAACTTCGACTAGAAAAGTTGAGAGAACTCCTTAAAGGAAATCTTGATTCAAATGTGTTTGAAAATAGTTGTATTGTTATTTTTTTTGTACATTCAGCTTCCTATGCTATTTATAACAAACGAAAATTTACAAGGTACAAAGTTTAAAGTACAAAGTACAAGACTAGGAATAACAACTTGCTTTTGAATAACTTTGGTTCCAAGAAAAGCTGGTTTTTTGACGTGTAACCAAGCTTGTTTTCAGCCTTCTTTTCTTGATCAATTGTGATTGGATAAAACTTGGAGCAGCTTGCTTGGAATTAGGCTTTGATTGGTTGAGAGTGTGGCTTTGAATTTTCAAAAGAATGAAGCTTAATCCAACGTTTCTTCCATGCTAGTTTTCAGCCACAATTTTGATTGGTTAACACATTGAGCTGCTTGCTTTGGATTGCATTTGATTGGTTGCAAGTTTGGTGTTGAATTTTCAAAGGAATTAACCACGAACCAGCCGTTTTCTTCAAAAGGAGCTGATTGGTTGAATTGTTGTGCAGCTTGCATACTTGTTTCCTTGCTTGTGATTGGTTTGGACATTTGCAAGACTCCTTCCTATTGGCTAATGATGTGAGCAGCTTGTTTCATCTTGTTTCAACGTGAAGAACAAATTCAGATTTGACATGGGTGCTTGTCACCTCTTTGCTTGAAAGCTACTTGGTTATCACCTACTTGCTTGGACAAAAATTCAGATTCTAATTTGCATCTTCAAGCTTTATTTGAACAATGATATCATTCGATCAGATGGGACATGGATCGATCGGTGTTCATGCTTCTTCAACGAAAAGCTCTCTTTGACCTATCTTCAAAGACACCAAGCAACAAACACAAGATACACAACATATATGACATGTCCTAAGGGTTAGTTAAGACTATAAGACATAAGAAGTAGCACTACTGTGTGCGGAGTTAACAGTGATATGCCATGTCTTACAGAACTAACATGTGACAGTAAATGATACATGAATATGCTGCGTTGACCCCATCGTGGGCTCATCACAAAGAAAGAAAATTAAGCTTGATTGAGAAACACGCGAGAGAAAAGCCAATATTTGTCAACAAGTAAGAGGCAAGACAAGAGAGAATTTCACAAGAAAGAAAAGTGAGGAAAAGCCCAAAATTAAACATTGCAAAAAGGGAAAATTCCTGTGCAAAGCTCAAAAGAAAGAAAGTGCCCAAACAAAAACCCAAAGTGTTGTAGTTTTGAAATATTGAAAGTTTCTAAAGCCAACCCTTGCTGACACTTTGTTTGTGTGCATTTACTTTCACTTTACTTCAATTGATAATTGCATATGCTGTAAAGTAAATTGAGGGATTGTCTTAAAACAACCCCGTAGATTTCATTCGGCCAGAACAACAATTTGACTTCTTTGAATTTTCTTGAATCTTTAGGAGAAATAGTCCAAATTGCTGTTTTTGTTCAATTGTCAACATAAAGTAGAGTATTTGCATCTTGTCAATATTTTAATTGGCTTTTGAGATTGTTTTCTGAATCATGGGTCCCCAATAGAAAGATAATGCACCATCCCCGTCCCCATCTACTCCTATCCCATCCACAGTCCCTGTTACCCTAGAGAATATACAGCAAACACTCACTTTCCTTGTTAATCAGTTTGGTTTAATGAGAAGTGACATAGAGGATAACAAACAAAGGATAAGCAACGTAGAAAAGCCAACCTCAGATCAAAAGGAACCTAGTATACCTTTTCAAGAAGGCACCTCTTATGGTAATGAGTCTCATTTTGAACATAGAAAAGTCACATCACTTAGAGGTAGAGGTAGAGGTCGAGGTAGTAATGGTGGTCGTAGGAATATTTCTTTTGAGGAAAGATTTGATAGTCTCCCTGAGTACAATGAAGAACACTATCTGGAAGAACGATTTGATGAACGTCAGCCTGATAGAGATGAACATCTTGAAGAACAATACCCCCCTTCCAAGGAAAAAGTGATCCTGAAACATATCTGCAATGGGAAACAAAAGTAGATCATATGTATTCTTGCACTAACTATTCTGAATTGGTCAAAGTGCGGAATGCAACTTTTGAATTTGTAGATTATGCTTTACTTTGGTGGGAACAATTGAAGAACACCAGGAGAAGAACAAGACAGCCCCCTGTTGTTACTTGGTCCGAGCTGAAACAAGAGATGAGGAAAAGATTCATATCTCCTTCCTATGAAAGAAGCGTTTTCCAGAAATTGCAACAACTTTCTCAAGGTAATAGATCTGTCGATGAATTTTATAAAGAATTAGAACATTTGCTTACCAGGGCTAACATAGAAGAAGCAGAGGAAGCCACAATGGCTAGATTTCTAGCTGGTTTGAACAAAGAGATTGCATTTAAGATGGAACTGACACCTTACTCTGATCTGGCTTCTATGGTTCACATTGCTGAGAAAGTGGAAATACAATTGAAGGTAAAAACTTCTAACCCTTCTTTTCGGACTAATCCTTTGAGTTTTCCTAGAACACAACCCAGGACGCCTTTCCATCCACAACAAGGTCAAGGTCGTGGATTCCAAGGAAAATCAACCCAGAACATCCAAAATCGTCCAAAGCTTCCAATCATTGATAAAGGCAAAGCCAAGGTGGAAGGTACGCCTAATGTTAAGGCTCGTGATATTCAATGTTTTAAATGCTTAGGAAAAGGTCATTTTGCTAATCAATATCCCAACCCTAAACGCATCTTGTTTATTGAAGAGTCTAATGAGTATTATTCTGAGGAAGAATCGGAAGAGAGTGAAGAAAACAATGAAATTGAACAAACATGTGAGGAAGAAGAAGAGATTAGTGAAGAGATTAATGAGTGTGAAACAAAAGAGTTCCTAGTTGTCCATCGAGCTCTAAGTGCCCAAATTAAAACTGAAGAGACTGAAATACAACGAGAGAACATATTCCACATTCACTGTATGGTTAAAAAGAAAGTCTGCACTTTAATCATTGACTCCGGTTTATGTACCAATGTTGCAAGTTTTGAACTTGTTAGGAAACTTGAGTTACCTTTAAATAATCACCCCCGTCCTTATAGACTTACGTGGCTTAACGAGTGTGGTGAAGTTAAAGTAACAAAGCAAGTCCTAGTTCCTTTATCGATTGGTGGGTATTCTATTGAGGTGTTATGTGACGTAGCCCCTATGCAATCAAGTCATATCTTATTAGGTAGACCGTGGCAATTTGACAACAAGGTTACATATGATGGTTATCTGAATATATATTCCTCTAGGCATAACAACAAACTGTTCAAATTAAATGCCTTGCCCCCGCACAAAGTCTTTGAGGATCAACAACGAATGTTAAAAAGCCATAATGATCCAAAAGAAAAGGAATTGGAAAAGATTTTCATCAAAGAAAACCAACTAAAAACATCTCATCTTAAAATTGAACCGAAAGAAATCATAGTTTCTGCTGAACCATCTCAAAAGAAAAGTGCATTCTTTGCATCTCAAAGCGAGGTATTCCATGCCTATCAATTCAAACAAAAGTGTTTATATCTTTCTTTACAAAGAAACTCTATTCTCTTCATCTGAAATACCATCTACTTTACCAAGTGAAGTTGCATCTTTACTTCAAGAATTTTCTAGTTTGTTTCCTGAAGGAGATCCCCCAGGTTTACCACCTCTAAGAGGCATTGAGCATCAAATAGATTTCATTCCAGGAGCTGTTGTACCAAACAGACCTGCCTATAGACCAATCCAGAGGAAACTAAGGAAATCCAAAAACAAGTTGAGGAATTATTGACCCAAGGTAAAGTAAGAGAGAGTATGAGCCCTTGTGTTGTTCCTGTTATCATTGTCCCTAAGAAAGATGGAACTTGGAGAATGTGTACTGATTGTAGAGCCATCAATAAGATCATTGTGAAGTATAGATACCCTATTCCTAGGTTGGATGACGTTTTGGATATGTTGCATGGGTCTAGATGCTTTAGCAAAGTAGATCATAAACAAGGTTATTTCCAAGTGAGAATTAGGGAAGGTGATGAATGGAAAACTGCCTTTAAGACTAAATTTGGATTGTATGAATGGTTACTTATGCCCTTTCAAGAAGTGTTCTTGTACGAATGGTTAGTTATTTCCATCTTAGAGCTGTTTTTGTCACCCTACAGAAAGAAAAGTTGTATGCTAATTTCAAGAAGTGTTCTTTTTGTCTGGAGAAGGTTACATTCTTAGGAATTGTGATTAGTGCTAAAGGAATTGAAATGGACTAAGAGAAAGTTAAATCCATAACTGAGTGGCCAACCCCTAAGTCTGCTGGAGATGTTAGGAGTTTTCATGGATTAGCTAGCTTCTATAGACGTTTTGTGAAGGATTTTTCTACCATAGCTGCACCCTTGAATGAGTTAGTCAAGAAAGATGTAAGTTTTGAATGGGGAGAAACACAACAACAAGCCTTTGAGGAACTTAAGAAACGTCTAACTTCTGCACCTATCCTGAGATTGCCCAACTTTGATGAAATGTTTGAAGTTGAATGTGATGCCAGTGGAGTTGGCATTGGAGCTGTATTGCATCAAGGTAACAAACCTGTTGCCTACTTTAGTGAGAAATTGAAAGGAGCTTCCATAAATTATTCAACCTATGACAAAGAATTGTATGCTCTTGTCTGTTCTTTACAAACTTGGCAACATTATCTGCAACCTAAGGAATTTGTGATTCATACTGATCATGAGAGCCTTAAGTATCTAAAAGGTCAAGGAATATTGAACAAAAGACATGCCAAATGTGTTTAATTCATTGAACAATTCCCTTATGTGATCAAGTATAAGCAAGGAAAAGAAAATGTTGTTGCTGATGCATTATCTCGTCGCTATACTTTGATTACTACTCTTTCATGTAACATGTTTGGTTTTGAGTCTATCAAAGAGATGTATCATTCTGATCATGACTTTAGTTCTATCTATCAAGCATGCATTGATTCACCTTTTGCTAAATATTACTTGCATGATGGTTATTTGTTTAAAGAACATAAATTATGTGTACCAATGTGTTCATTAAGAGAGTTGTTGATAAAAGAAGCTCATGGAGGAGGTTTAATGGGTCATTTTGGCTCGTTAAAAACTTTAAAAACACTTAAGGAGCATTTCTTCTGGCCGCATATGAAAGCACATGTTGATAAGGTATGTGACCAATGTATTACTTGCAAACAAGCAAAATATAGAACACAACCACATGGATTGTACACTCCCTTATCTCTTCCAAGCTCACCTTGGACTGATCTTTCTATGGACTTTGTATTGGGATTGCCTCGATCCAAAACTGGTAAAGATAGCATCTTTGTCGTTGTTGATAGGTTTCCCAAAATGGCACATTTCATTGCATGTAAGAAAGTTGATGATGCTATTCATATTGCTGATTTGTTCTTTAAGGAGATTTTTAGATTGCATGGCATGCCACGTACAATTGTTAGTGATAGAGATACAAAGTTTCTAAGTCATTTTTGGCGTGTTTTGTGGAGTAAACTTGGTACTAAATTGTTATTTTCTACAACTGCTCACCCACAAACTGATGGTCAAACTGAAGTTGTTAATAGAACTTTGTCTCAGCTGTTACGTGTTGTCATTCAAAAGAACTTGAAGAATTGGGAAGACTGCTTAGCTTATATTGAGTTTGCATACAATAGAGTTGTTCATAGTGGAACATTGCATTCTCCTTTTGAAGTTGTTTATGGCTTTAGCCCTTTGTCCCCGCTTGATCTTGTTCCCATACCTGTTCATAAACGTGTTAGTTTAAATGGTGAACGAAAAGCAAAACTTGTGAAAGAATTGCATGAAAAGGTTAAGTCACAACTTGAAGCTAAGAATAAAGTGTATGCCAATAGAGCCAACAGGAATCGTAAAGTTGTTATATTTGAGCTTGGTGATCTTGTTTGTTTACACTTGAGGAAAGAAAGATTCCCTAAGGAAAGGGACTCAAAGTTGAAGCCAAGAGGCGATGGACCGTTCAAAGTGTTGAAACGGCTTGGTGATAATGCCTATGTTCTCGATCTTCCTGAAGAAAGGTATGGTCCTATCTCTAAAACTTTTAATGTTGCTGACCTTTCTCCATTTAGTATTGATTCAGATTCGAGGACGAATCCTTCTCAAGTGGGAGGGAATGATGAGCTACAGCCTAACCTTGTGGATACAAACACTGATGATGATACATCACTGCCCCGCACAGGTCCCATAACAAGGAGTATGGCTAAGAAGTTGTTACATTGTGTTGAATCATTTCTTTATAGGCATGAAGAGGATGAACCAAGCAGAGATGATGTCCATTGGGTTTATATGATACAAGCTTTGATCTAGTTGTATCGAAAACATGTTGTACACATCTTTAGTTGTTCTTTTTAATATTGTTGGTTGGTTAACCTTGTTTTAGAATAGTTTGTGTTGTATTATTGCCTTGTCTTTCAGGTACACGTACTTAGATTGAAAATGCAATTAGATCCTGAATTTTTGTTCAAGCAAGGAGGTGATAAGCAAGTAGCTTACAAGCAAGGAGGTGACAAGCACCCATGTCAAATTCAGAATTGTTCTTCACGTTAAAAATGGATGTATAAGCTGCTCAAAGCTTTAACCAATAGGAAGAAGTCTTGTAAATGTTCAAACCAATCACAATCAAGTTGAAGACAAGTAAGCAAGCTGCACAAAGATTCATCCAATCAACTCCTTTGAAGAGGACGGCTGGTTTAAGCTTAATTAGTTTGAAAATTCAAAGCCTAACTTACAACCAATCAAAGAGAGTTCAAACCAAGCTGCTCAACGCATTATCCAATCAAAACTTTGGCTGAAAACAAGCAAGGAAGAAACGACAAGCAACCAGATTTCTTGGAACCAAAATTGTTCAAAAAGCAAGCATGTTATTCCTAGTCTGTACTTTATACTTTAAACTTTGTACCTTGTAATTTTCGTTTGTTATAAGTAGCATAGGAAGCTGAATGTACAAAGAACACAATTTCAAAACACATTTCAATCAAATTTTCCTTTAAGGAGTTCTCAACTTTTCTAGTTCAAGTTACAACCACTTAACGGTTTCTTTCAAGATCATAGCCTAGAACTTGTTAGTATTTACTTCATTTTTGGTTTACAGCATCTTAGGGTCTCAATAAGGTTTTAGATGTGTTGGAATGCCAAAGAGGAAGAGGTGTTGGCATAAATTGAGCCAAGAACAAACGGTTACAGTTCAAGGGGTGTCATTGGGATGTTCTTTGCCATTGCCGAGGTTCAAATCAGTTTGGAGTAGAAGACAAAGTCCTTGGAACGTTTTTCTAGCCTTCATTTGGCTCATCATAAAGGGCTGAGAGATCGATGTTCTCTGATGGACTTCGATCGATCGATGTGAGGGTATGAAGTCACATTGATCGATCGATGTGAGGGAATGAAGTCCATCAGTTTTGGGGAAAATAGAGGAAGAAAGGGAGAAACTCGGAGAATCTTCGGGTGACCTTATAGACTTCTTAAGACCTGATTAAAGATAGTCTAAGCCTTGGGAACATGACTTAGGATGGTGAATCAACTTGGTGGTTTCATTGGGTTTTCGACTCGGATTTCAACGTGGATGGCTTAAAAGGGTTAGGAAATGAACGTACGAGGTGTCTGAGAGTTCAGTGATGGAAGGGTTCACATTCGTGTATGAGGTTTGGTAGCAAGATTAAGGTATGACGATCTAGTGAAGCCTAAGTGTTGATGTGTAAGCTAGAGAAATCTTGTGTGTTACTTGTACTTGCGTATGTGAATATGATGCGTGCAACTCGTGGGCTCCAACAATTCCACCTTCCAAACATCCTTCACAAAGGGTTAGGCACAAAGAAGTAAACTTC
The DNA here is from genome assembly GCA_036186865.1 of Eustoma russellianum. NCBI lineage: Eukaryota > Viridiplantae > Streptophyta > Magnoliopsida > Gentianales > Gentianaceae > Eustoma > Eustoma russellianum. The sequence continues at coordinate 24,488,249 of AP025046.1, forward strand.
CCCTTGCTTCCTTAATGATCAAAACGTGTGGACAAACGAGCAAGACCAACACTACAAGATGGTCGTTGATCAGGCAAACTAAAATGGCCCTCCTGGACGGCACCTTTTAGCAATGGCAATACCTTCAAAATGCTCAACTTTGAAGGATCTTAACTTGTGTTTTTAATGCAAAACCAAGAAAACAAAGTATCACACAACGTGAAGGAAATATCAAGAATTGTTATTCATCAAAAGGTGGTCTTTCAAGCGTCCCCTAAGGCTCTATTTATAGGCTGAACTTGAGCCTTAAAATATCTAGAACTAATTCAAAATAAAGCTAGCTAACAATGTTTAAAAAAATTGAAAACTATTTAAATTCAAAGCTAAAACAAATCCTAGCTAAAACTTCAAATCTTGCAAGACATTATCTTCAATGAATCTGGTCATGTTTGGTGATGAAATTGGCGTTGGAGATGTAGATGAAGTGGTTGAGCTTGAATTCAAAGGCTAGTTGAAGATTGGATTAACTTTGACTTCAAACTTGAATTCAATCTTTGAATTATGATCCCATCCTTTTTGATCTTCAAGTGGGCGTGTGGAAGGATAAAGAAGTGTAGAAAATCTGATTTGGATGATGATAAGATGGCTGGACTTGAATTCAAATGTTGATTGAAGATTGAATTCAAATTGAGTTTGAATTTGAATTCAAACTTGGATTCAAATTTGATTTGTGATCTATCCTAATCCTTGCTTCAAGATAGGCGTGTGGTTTCTTCAAAAATGGCTGAAATCTTTATCTTGAATTTGAAGGCCTAATCTGGTTGAAACTTGAATTTGAAATCGTGGCTGAATTTTAAATTCAGGTTAATCTTCCTTTTTGAATTCCATATGGCCGGCCCCTCCTTTGGTGGATGAAGATACTTTGAGCCAATTTTGAAAGAAGGGATTTCATCTTGGCACATTTGAATTTGTCTTAGCGTAGACAAATATTCTCTTCAAACATTCTCTTCAAACATTCTCTTCAACATTCTCTTCAAACATTCTCTTCAAACATTCCATGTACCTAATTTACCTACAAAGCAAATACATAAAACTAAGATCACACGACACAAGATAAAATTCAAAAACAAGAATGTAGACGTGCATGTGATACATGCTCAAGTTGAAGGTTCAATGAAATGAACCCAAGGAGTCTTAGGTTCATCTTGAACATGCTTGTACAAGAAGGTGGCAACTTGATGACAAAGTTCCCTTGCCCTCCTTCTTGTTATAGGACCTTTGACCTCTTGATGGGGCCCTTGATCCTCATCGGACCCTTGATCCTCATCAATCCCCCCTCCACAAAAGGATTCGTCCTCGAATCAAAAAGGTCATCGTTGAAAGGGGTGAGGTCAGCAACATTAAAAGTAGGTGAAATTGAACCATACCTGTCGGGAAGATCAAGGATGTATGCATTGTCACCTATGCGTTTCAATACTTTAAAGGGTCCATCTCCTCGTGGCAACAATTTTGACTTTCGTTCATTGGGAAATCTTTCCTTGCGCAAATGTAACCAAACTAAATCTCCAGGTTTAAACACAACTCTTTTCCGATGTTTGTTAGCTCGTCTTTCATAAGCTTTGTTTTTCTTTTCTAGTTGTGTTTTAACTTGTTCATGCAATTTCTTTATGTTGTCCGCTTTTTGTTTACCATCAAGACTAGAACGTTCATGCACGGGAATAGGAATCAAATCAATGGGAGACAAGGGATTAAAGCCATACATGATTTCAAATGGACTATGCAAAGTACCGTGATGGACACTTCTATTATATGCAAATTCGATATATGGTAAACAATCTTCCCAATGTTTAATGTGTTTTTGCAAAATGGCACGCAAAAGTTGAGAAAGAGTACGATTAACGACTTCAGTTTGTCCATCCGTTTGTAGGGTGTGTGGTGGTGGAAAATAACAACTATGTACCAAGTTTAGCCCACAAAACGCGCCAAAAATGACTCAAAAATTTCGTATCTCTATCACTTACAATTGTACATGGCATGCCATGTAATCTAACAATTTCTTTGAAGAACGAATCAGCAACATGCGTGGCATCATCAACTTTCCTACATGCAATGAAATGTGCCATTTTTGAAAATCGATCAACCACAACATAAATGCTATCGCATCCTCCCCGAGACCTAGGAAGTCCTAAAACAAAGTCCATAGAAATGTCAATCCAAGGGGACTCAGGGACTGGTGATGCGTCCCACATCGGCCGCGGAGTACATCCTGGACTAGTGTATAAGGTTGGGTTCAAACCTTCCCCTATGAGCTAGCTTTTGGGGCGAAGTTAGGGGTCCGGAAAACCTTATCATTTGGTATCAGAGCTCTGGGCTTCCGGTCAGGCTGGTGTCTCGTGGGGTTCGGCAGAACGCCGACTGAGGCAGTCGGGTCCTGAAGAGGGTGGGGATGATGCGTCCCACATCGGCCGCGGAGTACATCCTGGACTAGTGTATAAGGTTGGGTTCAAACCTTCCCCTATGAGCTAGCTTTTGGGGCGAAGTTAGGGGTCCGGAAAACCTTATCAACTGGTAAAGGGGTGTAAAGGCCATGTGGTTGGGATTTGGATTTGGCTTGTTTGCAAGTGATGCAACTACCACACAACCTCTCGACGTCTACTCTCATGTGGGGCCAATAGAAATGTTCCTTAAGAGTCTCAAGTGTTTTGAACACTCCAAAATGACCCATTAAACCTTCCCCATGGGCTTCTCTGGTCAATGCTTCTCGTAGGGATGATTGGGGAACGCACAATTTTTGTTCTTTGAAAAGATATCCCTCATGTATGTAAAATTTCCCAAATGGTGCTTCTTTACATGCCTCGAAAATGGTGCCAAAGTCATGGTCATTGGGGTACAAATCCTTAAGTGATTCAAATCCTAAGAAGCGTGAAGATAATGTAGTCACTAACGTGTATCTCCTAGAGAGGGCATCGGCAACTATATTATCCTTTCCTTGTTTGTACTTAATCACGTAAGGGAATTGTTCTATGAACTCTACCCATTTGGCATGTCTTTTGTTCAACTTTCCCTGCCCTTTAAGATACTAAGGCTTTCGTGGTCAGTGTGGATCACAAACTCTTTAGGTTGAAGGTAGTGTTGCCAAGTTTGTAGGGATCTCACAAGGGCATAAAGTTCCTTATCAGATGTAGAGTAATTCAGCGCGGCTCCTTTCAACTTTTCACTAAAGTAGGCTATAGGTTTCTTACTTTGGGTCAAGACTGCGCCTATACCCAATCAACTTGCATCACACTCGATCTCAAAGGTCTCATCAAAATTTGGTAGCCTAAGTATGGGTGCAGTGGTCAGCCTACGTTTAAGTTCGTCAAATGCCAGTTGTTGTGGCTCGTCCCACCGAAAAGGCACATCTTTTTTGACAATTTCGTTTAGGGGTGCAGCTATGGAAGAAAAATCTTTGACAAAACGTCTATAAAAGCTTGCTAATCCATGAAAACTGCGAACTTCCCCTACATTCTTAGGTATAGGCCACTCCACAATTGACCTAACCTTTTGATGAGCCAAATGAAGGCTAGAAAACGTTGCCAAGGACTTTGTCTCCTATTCCAAACTGATTTGAACAATAGCTATGGCAAGGAACATTACAATGACACCCCTTGAACTGTAACCGTTGTTCTTGGCTCAATTTATGCCAACACCTCTTCCACTTTGGCACTCTAACACATCTAAAACCTCAATGAGACCCTAAGATGTTGTAAACCAAAAGATGAAGCAAATACTAACAAGTTCTAGGCTAGGAACTTGAAAGAAAACCGTTAGTGGTTTCAAACTTCAACTAAGAAATAGTTGAGAACTCCTTGAAGGAAATTTGATTGAAATGTGTTTGATAATTAGTTGTCTTTTACATTCAGGTTCTAACTCTACTTATAACAAACGAAAATGCTAAGAAGTACAAGTTTTAATGTACAAAGTACTAGACTAAAATGACATGCTTTGCTTGGAAATTGTTTGAGCAACTTTCGGTTCCAAGAGGCTGGTTGCTTTGCCGTGTAAACCATCTTGTTTTCCAGCCTTTTTCCTTGGTCAATTTGATTGGTTAAGACATGGAGCAGCTTGCTTAGAAATGCCTTTGATTGGTTGTATTTGAGGCTTTGAATCTTCAACTCAATTATGCCTTCAACCAGCCGAATTCCTCATGCCTTGTGATTGGATCTTTTGTTGAGCAGCTTGCTGAATTTTCTTCATTTGTTTGTGATTGGTTCAAGCATTTGCAAGACTCCTTTCTATTGGTTGAAGGTTTGAGCAGCTTGTTTCTTCTTTGTTTGCGTGAGAAGAAATCAGATTTTTGACATGGGTGCTTGTCACCACCTTGCTTGTAAGCTACTTGCATAACACCTCTTTGCTTGGACAAAAATTCAGGTTTGAATTGCATCTTCAAGCTAAAAACGTGTACCTGAAAGACAAGGCAAAAATACAACACAAACTATCCTAAAACAAAGTTAACAAACCAACAATGTTAAAAAGAACATCTAAAGATATGTACAACATGCTTTTGATACAACTAGATCATAGTTTGTATTATATAAACCCAATGGACATCATCTTTGCTTGGTTCATCCTCTTCATGCCTGTAAAGAAATGACTCAACACAATGTAACAATTTCTTAGCCATACTCCTTGTTATGGGACCATTGTGGGGCAATGAGGTGTCATCATCAGTGTTTGTATCCACAAGGTTAGGCTGTAGCTCATTATTCCCTCCCACTTGAAAAGGATTCGTCCTCGAATCTGAATCAATACTAAACGGAGAAAGGTCAGCAACATTAAAAGTTTTAGAGATAGGACCATACCTTTCTTCAGGAAGATCGAGAGCATAGGCATTATCACCAAGCGGTTTCAACACTTTGAACGGTCCATCGCCTCTTGGCTTCAGTTTGGAGTCCCTTTCCTTAGGGAATCTTTCTTTCCTCAAGTGTAACCAAACAATATCACCAGGCTCAAATATAACAACTTTACGATTCCTGTTGGCTCTATTGGCATACACTTTATGCTTAGCTTCAAGTTGTGACTTAACCTTTTCATGCAATTCTTTCACAAGTTTTGCTTTTCGTTCACCATCTAAACTAACACGTTCATGAATAGGTATGGGAACAAGATCAAGCGGAGACAAAGGGTTAAAGCCATAAACAACTTCAAAAGGAGAATGCAACGTTCCACTATGAACAACCCTATTGTATGCAAACTCAATGTAAGCTAAGCAATCTTCCCAATTCTTCAAGTTCTTTTGAATGACAACACGTAACAGTTGAGACAAAGTTCTATTAACAACTTCAGTTTGACCATCGGTTTGTGGGTGAGCAGTTGTAGAAAATAACAATTTAGTACCAAGTTTTACTCCACAAAACACGCCAGAAATGACTTAGAAACTTTGTATCTCTATCACTAACAATTGTACGTGGCATGCCATGCAATCTAACAATCTCCTTAAAGAACAAATCAGCAATATGAATAGCATCATCAACTTTCTTACATGCAATGAAATGTGCCATCTTGGAAAATCTATCAACAACAACAAAGATGCTATCTTTACCAGTTTTGGATCGAGGCAATCCCATTACAAAGTCCATAGAAATATCAGTCCAAGGTGAGCTTGGAACAGATAAGGGAGTGTACAATCCATGGGGTTGTGTTCTAGATTTTGCTTGTTTGCAAGTAATACATTGGTCACATACCTTATCAACATGTGCTCTCATATTGATGAGCCAAATGGGGGCTGAAAACGTTTGCCAAGGATGTTGTCTCCTATTCCAAATTGATTTGAACCCAAGCTATGTCAAAGAACATCTTAAAGACACCCTTTAAGCTTTAACCTTTGTTCTTGGCTCAATCTATGCCAAACCTCTTCCCCTTTGGCACTCCAACACATCTAAAACCTCAATGAGACCCTAAGATGCTGTAAACCAAATAAAGAAGTAAATGCAAACAAGTTCTAGGCTGGAACTTGCATGAAAACCGTTGGTGGCTTTAAACCTCAACTTGAAATGTTGAAAACTCCTTTGAAGGAAATTCTGGTTTTTGTATTTGATAAGTGTTGTTGAATTGTTGTGTTTACAATCTGATTCTAACTCTACTTATAACAAACTAAAATGCTAAGAAGTACAAGTTTTAATGTACAAAGTACTACACTAAAAATGACATGCTTGCTTTGAACAACTTTTGCTCCAAGATTGCTGGTTGCTTGCCGTGTGATCTTCTCCCTTTCCAGCCTTCTTTTCTTGATTTTTTTGATTGGATAAAAGATGGAGCAGCTTGCTTTGAGAAAGCCTTTGATTGGTTGCAACTTGTAGTTTGAATTTTCAAGGATTTTTGGCTCACATCATACGTCCTCCTTGCAATTTTCAGCCAGAATTTTGATTGGTTAAGGGAGTGTGCAGCTTGGCTAGAACTTGGCTTTGATTGGTTCCACATTTGGTGTTGAATATTCAAACAAAATAGCCATGAAAACTGTTGTGATATATTATGTTTGAGTGATTGCAAAATGTATATGTGTGCATATGTGTAATTGTTGTGCAAAATGTATATGTGAGCATATGTGTAATTGTTGTGATGATTGCAAATAGATATATCATGTTTGAATGATTGGAAGATGCATATGTGAGCATGTATGTGTAACGTTTAAATGTGAAATTGTTTTGGCAAGGCATGAACTTATGAACTTATTAGCTAAATGTGAAATTGCTTGAATGAATCAAGATTGAACAAGTTTGATTAAGATCATGAGATTGAACTTGGCCAATTCAATCACATATCTTAATCAAGACATGTTCAAACTGATCTTAGATTATATATGCCAATACATGTTGTTCAAACTGATCTTAGATTATATATGCCAATACATGTTGTTCAAACTGATCTTAGATTATATATGCCAATACATGTTGTTCAAACTGATCTTAGAAGATATATATGCCAATACATGTTGATAATATGATCTAACCAAGCCTTGAAGTCACATGACTTACAATATAAGGCAAATTGTTCGGTTTAGTATCCTATTGCAGGTTTTGGTTCATATCTTGAGCGAATGAACTCCAAATTGAGTCATTCAAAAGCCCACATGATCCTTATTCAATTTAGAATCTAATTGGCTGAGGAAAGTCATGCTTGGCACGGGTTAAAACTGAATTGACCCGGTGGGAAGCTTATTGATCTATATAAGGGCTATTTTGGTAATTTCACCATTTGGACTTCTCATTCTTATTTGGTCTTCTTCCAACGGATTTATATGATCATATGACACATTTATATGTCATGTCACATCATGGCAAAAATGAATCTGGAGCAGCACCATGTCTAGGTTCATCCTAGGACAAAATTCCTATTTTTGTGCTAAGGGGTATTCTGGTCTTTTCACTTGCCAATGGATCTTCCAGCATGTTATATATTGTTTATATGATGTTTATATGTATTTATGTCACATATGGTTCGTGCCCTATTTTTATGGAAACGGGCAGCATGGTATCTCAATTGGAATTCTTATATCATGGTTATCACATCTATGGTTTTCTTGGAATTCTTGGTATTCTTCATATGGTATTCTATGCTACATGTTGAAGACATAAGTGACTATATATTATATGGTTACACACGGATTTGGGCGCACAAATTATGTTCAAACATTCAGATTTTGAACAAGTCAAGAAAAGTTGAATTACATCCTATTTTGGTGCTGATTTTAGATGATTGTTCTTGGCTATTCTTGTGATGATTACAACGGCTATTTTGGTCAAAAATGGAGCAATATTTTCGTATGGTATATGATCAAAATTTCAGGTTATAATGTGTGACAAAAAGCAAGTCCTACAATGTAGCAAAGTTGAATCAAAAATCTCTCAACCAAGCTGGTTACAAACGGCTATATGATTGAAGACCAAGTCAAGCTGAATTCTCTCTATCTTTTAGCTACATTCCAACGTCCACTTGTTATTCAAAGTTGGAGCAAAAATCTCTCAACCAAGAAAGGAGCAACGGCTATATTGGAGATCAATTCAAACTTGGCTGATTTATCTTTATCTTTGAACTATTATCCAATGCCTTGATTGTAGGCATTCCAAACGTTCATGTGACATTCAAATGGAGCCTTTTTCCACCTCATTCCAACGTTCATGTAGTATTCAAAATGAGGAGATAAAATTTGCTGCATACATGGCAAGTTATTTACACATGGATATTGCTGATTGGAGCTGATTTTAAGTGGTCAAATGAAGCTATTTTACATCTCATTCCAACGGCTACAATGGGATAAATATTCAGGTTGGAAGACTATTTCAAAGCATTCAAAAATTCAGATTTATCTTGAAAGTCAAATGCTGAATTTTGGTAGCTAAAAAGGTGCTGAATTTTTCTCCCATTCTCATCCATTTCAACGTTCACTTTGAGGAGCCTTTGGGCTGTCCTCTTGGCTATAAATAGCTCCAAGGATGAAGAAGAGATGCACACCAACGAAAGCAAAGAAAGCAAGCAAGACAATTAGCTCTTTGTCTCCATTCTTCTCTTCTTCTCTTCTATATTGAAGAACACATTTGCAGCAAGCTTTATGATTGTTTAGTTCTTCAATTCTTGTCATTTTCAACACCTTTTATACGACATATTGTAAGGGAGAAGCTGGTGTACAAAGCTTACTCCTTAGAGGTGATCAAAAGGTGCAAAGGTGCAAAGGTGAAACAAACTAGTGCTGATTTTCAGTTTTGGTGCAGCCACTTGAAGGAGTTGGTGAAAAGCTTCTTCCTTTGGCTTTGTAAGGTGATATTGGTGTTTGGTGTTTAGTGAAATCCAAGAGAAGGTGTCTCTTGGGACTGGAGTAGGTCACATTGACCGAACCAGGATAATTCCTTGTGTTCTTTACTTATTTCCTGCACTTACTGTTTTCTGCCTGAGAATTACACTAACTTGGCATGCATAATTGAACAAGCAAACAATCTTAGAATTGCATGAATTTTGGATATATTATACTTCAATGTGTTAGCTTTCATTAGCCGCAAGAATCACTAAATTCTAAGGTGTTTAGCATATTTAAATCGTCTTCACAAAATTGTTGCTACATTCTGTGAACAATTCTGACCAGTGTGCAAACTTGTGCAATTTGAATAGGCTATCTTTCGAATCTTGGAGTGAGCCTTATATCAAATTAAACTAGACATCTTGAGGTTTAATTTGACATAAGATTCATCAAAATAGCACGGGTAGATTTTGAGATATTGTTGTTTGAAGTTAAGCTAACATTCTGCCTGAAACTGCCAGAATTGCACACTTTACTTCTCTTGCTTATTTGAACGTGCTAACTTGCTTGGAATTGTCTGAAATTTTTATGACATACTATAAACATTCTAAACTTGATCTCTGCCAAGTTTGAGAGCTTGCACAGGTGTATAAGTGGTTCAACCAAAGCACTCAAAACGGTGAACTGTTTCTGGAATTTTCAGAACCTGAGGTTAAAGAGGCAAAGGGGTCTTCAAACAAGTTTTTGAAGGTAATTATAGTGTAATTTCCGCTAATCCACTATTCACCCCCCCCTCTAGTGGTGCTATACAGGTCCAACAAGTGGTATCAGAGCAAGGTTGAGCACCATATTCTTGTTTGAGCTGAAAACAGTTTACTCTCCAAGTTGCAAAGTTGCTGGAAATTTTCTGGTTGTCTTATATTCTTCATATTTGGTATCTACAACAAGGTGACACTTTCTTTCCTTCTTATAAGTGTTTTTAAACGTTTTCTCACACACTAAGAAGCATGTCTAAGTCACACATGAAAATAGAATTAGAAGGCATGTCCACACAAAGACCACCTCTTTTTGATGGAGAAAACTTTAGTCATTGGAAACTTAGGATGAAATTGTTCTTAATGGCTATTGACATAGACTTGTGGTCCATCATTGAAGATGGACCTTATGTGCCTACTAAGCATGTTATAATTGATGGCTTATCACAAGAAGTTGAGAAATATAGAAAAGATTGGAGTGATGAAGATAAAAAGAAAATGAGTCTTAATGCTAAAGCAATGCAATTATTGTTGAATGGTTTAAGTAGAAGTGAATCTGCCTATGTCTCTTCATGTTTAAGTGCAAAGGATATGTGGAAATGTCTTGAAATGAAGCATGAAGGAACTAATCAAGTAAAGGAATCAAAGATTAACATGTTGATGACTACACTTGAATCATTTCATTTACTGCCTAATGAATCAATTGTTGATATGGATTTAAGGCTTACTAACTTATACAACTCACTTGAATCCCTTGGTAAAACGTTTTTGATGAAAGAAAAAGTGCAAAAAGTTTTGAGAAGTTTGCCAAGTGAATGGGATGCCAAAGTTAGTGCCATTGAAGAAAGCAAAGATCTTTCTCAAATAAAACTTGATGAATTGATAGGTTCTTTAAAAGTTTATGAAAACAAGTTGAATATAAGAAAGGCTGAAACTAGTAACAAGTCTAAATCACTTGCATTTGTAACAAATGAACCCGAATCATCTAATCAAGCCGAGTATGAAAGTGATGATGAAAGTGATGAAGAAGACATAATGTTGTTAGCTAGGCGTTTAAGGAAGTTTTTCAAGAAAAGACCAACTAAAAGACAAGCAAAATCAGCTGCCCCTATCAATGTGAAATCTAACAAACAAGATGGTAAATGGTATGATAAAGAACTTAAGTGTTATGAATGTGGCAAACAAGGACACATCTCATATGATTGTCCAAACAAGAACAAAAACCGTGACATGGATGAAAAGACAAGGACAAAAACTAGAGTAGAACCTATGCAAAGGAGGAAGAAAGCTCTCAAGGTAAGTTCAAGCACTTGGGATGACACATCTTCATCCGAATCCGAGGAGGAACCTGAAGTTGCACAAACATGTTTGGCTTCAAAGTCTACAAATGAGGTAACATTCGATTCTGACTCCGAATGTGATTTTACTCAAGATGAATTGTTGGATGAATTAGAAAAGTTGCATGATAGATATAAGAAGTTATCCAAGGAGAAGAAAAGAATAGTTGAGGAGAAGAACAAGTTGGAGACGTCTAACTTGAATCTAACTTCTCAACTAGAAGTTCTTCAACTTGAATCATCTAACACTATTAGTTCAATGCAAAATCAGATTAAGGAACTTAAGAACAAACATGAAAATGTGCAATGTGTGCAATGTGTTGATTACAATGTTTTAAAGTCTAAATTACATGAAATACAAACTGAATTTGAATCATTAAAAGCATGCAATCTAGACTTGATCAAATCTTTAGAACAATTTAAGAATGGTTCCAACATGTTAGACACTCTTATTGCATCTCAAAAGCATGGAAATGACAAACAAGGTCTTGGATATGTTAAAGAAGCTGAATACACACCTAAGGAAACAACATTTGTATCATCTTCAACCAACATGAAATATAGGCCAAATGCATTTAGAAATGAACCTATTCTGCCTACACCACCTTCATCACAAAGATTGCAAAATGCATCAACATATAGGAAGGTAAATACACCTAGAAACCATGCTTACATGTATACAAGAATGCCTAAACAAAGTAGTATGCAATCTGCTCAAGTTATGCCTTGTATGCAACAACATGCTTATGTGAAGAACATGACATACTCTAGGCCTAAATCAGTTTACAACACACGGCCTAGACACACACAACATCTTGCTTATACACGGCCTAAATTCAATGCTTATACACGGCCAAGATATAACTCATATACATGGCAACATTCAAATGCATATAGAACTTATCATGCTTATCCAGCTAGACATAAATGTGCAGCCCCTTTTCCATCATATTCTATGTATCAAAATCCACTATTTGTTCATTATATGCAACATGATTTTAACATTTCAAAACCAAGAAAGGTTGTTCAAGTTTGGGTACCTAAAGGTACACTAACATGAACTTAACTTGTCTAACCTTGAAAGGACCCAAAATCAAAGGGTACCTAAGTTGTTATTTACATTTGTAGGTACATAACATCAAAGAAAGACAAGTTGCTGGTTATAACAACAAAGAAGATGAAAAGAACAAAACCAATTGGATAGTTGATAGTGGTTGCTCAAGACATATGACGGGCAACAAAAATTTGTTTAGCACACTTAAAAACGTTGCAAAAGGTGGCAAAGTTACCTTTGGAGACAACAACCAAGGCCAGATAATTGGCAAAGGCAAGGTTGGTGATCCAAACAAATTTGAGATCAAAAACGTCCTACTTGTAAGTAACTTAACCTTTGAGCTTTTAAGTGTTTCTCAACTATGTGACAACAACTTGAATGTTCTCTTCTCCTCCACCTCTTGTAAGATAATGGATAAAAACAATCAAGTTGTGTTAAAAGGAAAACGTGAAGGAAACATATATGTGCTTAACATGGATGATATGCTAAGTAGTAACACAAAATGTCTTGTTTCACATGAATCTGATCCCAATCTTTGGCATAGACGTTTAGGACACATTGGTATATCAACCTTAGAAAAACTACACGCTAAAAGTCTTGTTAAAGGATTGCCTAAACTTAACTTGAATGATTTTCAACTATGTGAATCTTGTATCAAAGGCAAACATGTTAGAGAATCCCTTAAGCCTAAAACCGAGGTCACAACATCAAGAATACTAGAACTCTTGCATATAGACTTATTTGGTCCATGTAGAACAAGAAGCTTAGGTGGAAGTTATTATGTATGTGTAATAGTTGATGATTTCTCAAGATATACTTGGACATTGTTTCTTGCTTCAAAAGATGAAAGTGCATCATCTATAGCTAATCTAATTAGACAACTTGAAAATGAACATGAATCACATGTTATTAAGATAAGGAGTGATAGAGGAGGTGAGTTTAAAAATAGTGAATTAATCAAATTCTGTAATGAAAAGGGTATAAAACATGAATTCTCCCCACCAAGAACTCCTCAACTTAATGGTGTAGTTGAAAGAAAGAATAGGACTATTCAAGAAGTAGCAAGAACAATGATGGTAGAAAACAAAGTACCTAAATTCTTATGGGCTGAAGCAGTAAACACATCAAGTTATATGATCAACAGACTATCAATAAGAAAGAAATTGAACAAAACACCATATGAAATCTTAAATGGACGACTCCCAAAAGTAAACTATCTAAAAGTCTTTGGTTGTAAATGCTTTGTATTGAACACAAAAGATAACTTAGATAAGTTTGATCCTAAGTCTGATGAACATATATTTGTGGGATATTCAATGAACTCTAAAGCATATAGATGTTATAATGCACAAACAAGAAAGATAGTTGAATCTATACATGTGAAGTTCAATGAAAATGCATATCTCCGAACAAGTAATCAACATGAAACCTATGTACCAAATGATCAAATACTTCATGATGAAGATGAACTTATCCTACCACCTACACATGATCAAATTGAAACACCAAATCAAACTCTTGAAATGCATGAAGTTCAAACTCCCCCTACACAAGAACATAATGAAGAAAATGTGCCTAACCAACCTATTGAACATCATGAACCTATTGAAGATGCACAACCAAGTAATTGGTGGCAAATAAGAGATAAACAAAAGCATCCTCAAGAACTTATCATAGGAGATGTAAATCAAGGGGTTAGAACACGTAGGCAAATAGATCCTAATGAATATGATCAATGGCATGCACTTATATCCCAAATTGAACCTAAGAATGTGAATGATGCCTTAAACGATGCATATTGGATAGATGCAATGCATGAAGAGTTAAACCAATTTGAAAGAAACAATGTGTGGGATTTAGTACCTAAACCCGAGGATAAATCAATTATTGGAACTAAATGGGTGTTTAGGAACAAAATGAATGAGCAAGGGGTTGTAGTAAGAAATAAGGCAAGACTTGTAGCTCAAGGATATAATCAAGAGGAGGGTATTGATTACGATGAAACATTTGCCCCCGTAGCAAGATTAGAATCCATACGCCTCTTATTAGCTTTTGCATGTTATAATAACATCAAATTATTCCAAATGGATGTTAAGAGTGCATTCTTAAATGGCTATATCCAAGAAGAAGTTTTTGTTAAACAACCACCAGGCTTTGAAGATCCAAAGAACCCTAATCATGTATATAAACTTAAGAAAGCCTTATATGGTTTGAAACAAGCCCCCCGTGCATGGTATGAAAGATTTGCCAACTTTTTACTAAGTAACAACTTTCAAAGAGGAACCATAGATAGTACCTTATTCTTGAAAAAGAAAGACAAAGATTTGCTTGTAATACAAATATATGTAGATGACATAATCTTTGGTTCAACTAATCCTAACTTAGTAAAAGACTTTGAAGATTGTATGAAGTCTGAGTTTGAAATGTCCATGGTTGGTGAATTAAATTATTTCTTAGGCTTGCAAATAAAACAAACATCAAGTGGTATACATATCAATCAAGCCAAATACATAAGAGATATGATAAAGAAATTCAACTTTGAAAACTTGAAACCATCTCCAACACCAATGTGTACCTCAACAAAATTAGACAAAGATGAAAATGGTGTTGCATTTGATGAAAAATTATATAGGTCTATGATTGGTTCATTGCTATATCTAACTGCTAGTAGACCTGATATTATGTTTGCAGTATGTATGTGTGCAAGATTTCAAAGTATGCCTAAGTTGTCACACTTTAAAGCTGTAAAAAGAATATTTAGATATCTTCAACATACACCAACATTAGGCTTATGGTATGATAGACAATCTAGTCTAAGTTTACATGCATATTCAGATGCAGATTATGGTGGATGTAGAGTAGATAGAAAGAGCACTAGTGGAACATGTCAATTCCTAGGAAACTCACTAATATCTTGGTTTTCAAAGAAACAATCTAGTGTTGCACTTTCTACTACTGAAGCAGAATATATGGCTTTAAGTTTATGTTGCACTCAACTATTATGGATTAAACAACAACTTTCAGACTTTGAAATACAAGTAAATAATATCCCCATCTATTGTGATAGTACAAGTGCTATAAATTTGTCTAAGAACCCTGTACTACACTCTAAGGCAAAGCATATAGAAGTACGTTATCATTTTCTCCGTGATCATGTTAATCTTGGACATATACACATTGAACATGTTAGAACTGATCAACAAGTAGCTGATATATTCACTAAACCCCTTAATCAAGCTATCTTTGAGACTTTACGTGCAAGACTTGGATTAATTGCTTACAACTGACTACTACACCATTCAGTCTTTTGCATAATTTACAAAATTAAGGGGGAGAAATAAATGTGTATATATATCATGTGTATATATATCATGTCATAAATGTGTATATATATCATGTCAAGGGGAAGATAGATATCATGTTAAGGGGGAGATAACACATTAAGGGGGAGCAGCTTACACTTGATTTAGATGCTTACTTGATTATACAGATTACACTTGATTTAGATGCACACTTGATTTAAATGATATACACATATGTGGGGTAATTTTGCAAATCATCAAAAGGGGGAGATTGTTGTGATATATTATGTTTGAGTGATTGCAAAATGTATATGTGTGCATATGTGTAATTGTTGTGCAAAATGTATATGTGAGCATATGTGTAATTGTTGTGATGATTGCAAATAGATATATCATGTTTGAATGATTGGAAGATGCATATGTGAGCATGTATGTGTAACGTTTAAATGTGAAATTGTTTTGGCAAGGCATGAACTTATGAACTTATTAGCTAAATGTGAAATTGCTTGAATGAATCAAGATTGAACAAGTTTGATTAAGATCATGAGATTGAACTTGGCCAATTCAATCACATATCTTAATCAAGACATGTTCAAACTGATCTTAGATTATATATGCCAATACATGTTGTTCAAACTGATCTTAGATTATATATGCCAATACATGTTGTTCAAACTGATCTTAGAAGATATATATGCCAATACATGTTGATAATATGATCTAACCAAGCCTTGAAGTCACATGACTTACAATATAAGGCAAATTGTTCGGTTTAGTATCCTATTGCAGGTTTTGGTTCATATCTTGAGCGAATGAACTCCAAATTGAGTCATTCAAAAGCCCACATGATCCTTATTCAATTTAGAATCTAATTGGCTGAGGAAAGGCATGCTTGGCACGGGTTAAAACTGAATTGACCCGGTGGGAAGCTTATTGATCTATATAAGGGCTATTTTGGTAATTTCACCATTTGGACTTCTCATTCTTATTTGGTCTTCTTCCAACGGATTTATATGATCATATGACACATTTATATGTCATGTCACATCATGGCAAAAATGAATCTGGAGCAGCACCATGTCTAGGTTCATCCTAGGACAAAATTCCTATTTTTGTGCTAAGGGGTATTCTGGTCTTTTCACTTGCCAATGGATCTTCCAGCATGTTATATATTGTTTATATGATGTTTATATGTATTTATGTCACATATGGTTCGTGCCCTATTTTTATGGAAACGGGCAGCATGGTATCTCAATTGGAATTCTTATATCATGGTTATCACATCTATGGTTTTCTTGGAATTCTTGGTATTCTTCATATGGTATTCTATGCTACATGTTGAAGACATAAGTGACTATATATTATATGGTTACACACGGATTTGGGCGCACAAATTATGTTCAAACATTCAGATTTTGAACAAGTCAAGAAAAGTTGAATTACATCCTATTTTGGTGCTGATTTTAGATGATTGTTCTTGGCTATTCTTGTGATGATTACAACGGCTATTTTGGTCAAAAATGGAGCAATATTTTCGTATGGTATATGATCAAAATTTCAGGTTATAATGTGTGACAAAAAGCAAGTCCTACAATGTAGCAAAGTTGAATCAAAAATCTCTCAACCAAGCTGGTTACAAACGGCTATATGATTGAAGACCAAGTCAAGCTGAATTCTCTCTATCTTTTAGCTACATTCCAACGTCCACTTGTTATTCAAAGTTGGAGCAAAAATCTCTCAACCAAGAAAGGAGCAACGGCTATATTGGAGATCAATTCAAACTTGGCTGATTTATCTTTATCTTTGAACTATTATCCAATGCCTTGATTGTAGGCATTCCAAACGTTCATGTGACATTCAAATGGAGCCTTTTTCCACCTCATTCCAACGTTCATGTAGTATTCAAAATGAGGAGATAAAATTTGCTGCATACATGGCAAGTTATTTACACATGGATATTGCTGATTGGAGCTGATTTTAAGTGGTCAAATGAAGCTATTTTACATCTCATTCCAACGGCTACAATGGGATAAATATTCAGGTTGGAAGACTATTTCAAAGCATTCAAAAATTCAGATTTATCTTGAAAGTCAAATGCTGAATTTTGGTAGCTAAAAAGGTGCTGAATTTTTCTCCCATTCTCATCCATTTCAACGTTCACTTTGAGGAGCCTTTGGGCTGTCCTCTTGGCTATAAATAGCTCCAAGGATGAAGAAGAGATGCACACCAACGAAAGCAAAGAAAGCAAGCAAGACAATTAGCTCTTTGTCTCCATTCTTCTCTTCTTCTCTTCTATATTGAAGAACACATTTGCAGCAAGCTTTATGATTGTTTAGTTCTTCAATTCTTGTCATTTTCAACACCTTTTATACGACATATTGTAAGGGAGAAGCTGGTGTACAAAGCTTACTCCTTAGAGGTGATCAAAAGGTGCAAAGGTGCAAAGGTGAAACAAACTAGTGCTGATTTTCAGTTTTGGTGCAGCCACTTGAAGGAGTTGGTGAAAAGCTTCTTCCTTTGGCTTTGTAAGGTGATATTGGTGTTTGGTGTTTAGTGAAATCCAAGAGAAGGTGTCTCTTGGGACTGGAGTAGGTCACATTGACCGAACCAGGATAATTCCTTGTGTTCTTTACTTATTTCCTGCACTTACTGTTTTCTGCCTGAGAATTACACTAACTTGGCATGCATAATTGAACAAGCAAACAATCTTAGAATTGCATGAATTTTGGATATATTATACTTCAATGTGTTAGCTTTCATTAGCCGCAAGAATCACTAAATTCTAAGGTGTTTAGCATATTTAAATCGTCTTCACAAAATTGTTGCTACATTCTGTGAACAATTCTGACCAGTGTGCAAACTTGTGCAATTTGAATAGGCTATCTTTCGAATCTTGGAGTGAGCCTTATATCAAATTAAACTAGACATCTTGAGGTTTAATTTGACATAAGATTCATCAAAATAGCACGGGTAGATTTTGAGATATTGTTGTTTGAAGTTAAGCTAACATTCTGCCTGAAACTGCCAGAATTGCACACTTTACTTCTCTTGCTTATTTGAACGTGCTAACTTGCTTGGAATTGTCTGAAATTTTTATGACATACTATAAACATTCTAAACTTGATCTCTGCCAAGTTTGAGAGCTTGCACAGGTGTATAAGTGGTTCAACCAAAGCACTCAAAACGGTGAACTGTTTCTGGAATTTTCAGAACCTGAGGTTAAAGAGGCAAAGGGGTCTTCAAACAAGTTTTTGAAGGTAATTATAGTGTAATTTCCGCTAATCCACTATTCACCCCCCCCTCTAGTGGTGCTATACAGGTCCAACAAAAACGTTTCTTTCCTTGCTTGAATTTCAGCCAAATTCTGATTGGTTCTTGTAGTGAGCAGCATGGTTGAATCCTCCTTTTGATTGGTTATGTTTTAGTCTTTGAAAATTCAAACCATTCAGCCATGAAACCAGCCGAAATTCTTCATGCTTTGTGGTTGGATCCTTTGGTGAGCAGCTTGTTGAATTTTCTTACTTGTTTGTGATTGGTTCAAGCATTTGGAAGACTCCTTTCTATTGGTTCTTGAATTGAGCAGCTTCCTCATTCTTGTTTTCAACGTGAAGAGCATCTTGAATTTGACATGAATGCTTGTCACCACCTTGCTTGTAAGCTACTTGAATATCACCTACTTGCTTGGACAAAAATTCAGATTCTAATTTGCATCTCCAAGCTTTGTTTGAACAATGATATCATTTGATCAAATGGAACATGGATTGATAGGTGTTCATGCTTCTTCAATGCAAAGCTCTCTTTGACCTATCTTCAAAGACACCAAGCAACAAACACAATATGCACAACATATATGACATGTCCTAAGGGTTAGTTAAGACTATAAGACATAAGAACTAGCACTAGTGTGTGCGGAGTGAACAGTGAAATGTCATGTCTTACAGAACTAACATATGACAATAAATGATACATGAAAATATGTTGCGTTGACCCATCGTGGGCTCATCATTCCCTCCCTCTTGAAAATGATTCGTCCTCGAATCTCAACATGGATAGAATAAGGGATAGGGGTTTAGGATGTACACGTATGCTCAACTACACCATAACGAAATAGGAACATGATAATACAAATGGTGAAGGTGAAATACCTTGGTGCATCCTTATCTTTGAAGAAAGAATAAGGTGTGTACACGCTTTCTAAAATGTTTAGGATGTATTAACAATATGATAACAAAAGTTTTAGAACACATACATCCTAACAGATAAAACAACATCCAAAAAGCATATTGCAACATGTTAATACTAAATGTACAAATCTTACAAACATGTGCAATATTTAGACAAGATGTATCAATTGAGATGACAATAGGACTATTCTCAGCTAGATTAACGTTTGAAGAAATTTCAGAAATATTGACTTCATCTAGACTGAAAATATCAAGAAGTTCATCAACTAGTTCATTTAAAGATTTATGCTCATCTACAGCTGAATTTTGATCAATGAAATCATTATCAAGTTCTACTTCTAGTAGATTATCTAAATCAGCTAACATCAAATCATATGAATCTAGTTTATCAATGTCATTCTCAACAGAATTACTTACATCGATGTCATCAATGAAATGTACAGGATGTAATTCAGATTGTAACCCAGAAACAAGCATCTCAGGAGAATGCAAATCATGCACAGGGATTTCATTTGTATGCATGTCACAATGTAAATCATTTTCAGACAAAGTGTTATCACAATTAACATCATCTCTAAGCAAATGACTAACACTTTGAAAATCACCAACAAATTCAAGTGAAGGGTCTTCTTCAGAGAGTACACAAGGTTGAGCATGCAATTCAGATAAAGGAGTTCCAGTTTGAGGCATGTTGGGGCTAATTTCATACAAACCATCATTCACAGAAATGTCAGGTTGCAAGTCTTTGTTCTTTTCAGATTCTATCATTACTTGCACCATGTCTCTAAGTTGAAGCAATGCATTTTCAATATTATCCATAGTCTTACTCGAATTGCTTAACTTAATTGGATTTGGTTTGTCATTTTTAGAATCACAAGAGTTCAGTTCATACCCATGGTTTTGATTAACTTGGCATGGGATTAGGTTTGATTGAACAATCTTTGCCTTTTTATACATGTCATTAAGTGATGAGAATTTTTCATTTAACATGCAATCGGCAATTTCTTTATCTAGACCAGCAAAGAACCTAATCATGCTTAATTCCTCATGTTCTTCAACATAAGCATAGTACAAATCATCAAGCATTTCATTGTAATATGCACTAACATCTTTATTGCACTGAGGAAGAGTTTGATATCTAGGAGTTTTACATTCCCAATATCCAACCCATAAACCATTCGTACGACCAAAGGAGTTCATACGTTTTTCCAGTTCATCATAGTCTTTCCTATGGCATTCAACTCCCCAAATGGTTTTCAGAATCATGTTTAATCAAAACAATCTCAAAAGCCAAATAAAATATTGACAAGATGCAAATACTCTACTTTATGTTGACAATTGTTCAAAACAGCAATTTGGACTATATCTCCTAAAGATTCAAGTAAATCACAGAAGTCAAAATTGTTGTTCGGGCTGAAAGAAATCTACGGGGTTGTTTTAAGACAATCCCTTAATTTACTTTACAGCATATGCAATTATCAATTGAAGCAAAGTGAAAGTAAAGTCACACAAACAAAGTGCTAGCAAGGGTTTGCTTTAGAAACTTTCAATATCTCAAAACTACAACACTTTTGGGGTTTGGTTTGGGCACTTTCTTTCTTTTGAGCTTTGCACGGGATTTTCCCTTTATGCAACGTTTATCTTTGGGC
>AP025046.1:24509288-24553201 GCA_036186865.1 Eustoma russellianum
TCTTTCTTGTGCAATTCTCTCTTTGTCTTGCCTCTTACTTGTTGACAATTTTGGCTTTTCTCTCGCGTATTTCTCAATCAAGCTTAATTTTCTTTCTTTGGACGGTTTTGCTTGATTGTTGTGAGACTACTGCTCACGGCCTACATGAGACATTGCCCACGGCCTTTAATTGCACAAGATTGGTTGTATTTGGAATTTGAAAGTTCCTCGTACACAACACGGCTAAACACTATGTAGTGGAAATTCAATTCACAATTACAACAAGATCAAATTGTATATAGTGCAATGTAAGTTCAGAAATTGGTCTAAAACAACAATGGGAAAGCTCTTTAACAATGTGGGGCTTAAACAATTCCTAAATTTCAGAATATATCTAAGTCCAACAAGTTGTTTGAATCAATTGAAATCAACAAAAAGATAAAGCTATTAGCATGTACCAAGATTTCAAATGAGCTTTTAAAAGTTGTTTTAATCCACACGGTTTTGGACAGTTTGCTCTTTTTTTCTATTTTCTGTTTTTGATGCAAGTGAACTTACTAATTCTAATATGGCTAAATGCAATTTAGTTGAGTCTAAATGAAGTTTACAATGCTGGTTATTAGTAACTAAATGGAAAATCAGTTTTGATGCTAAGTATGATAACTTGTTTTGTTTTTGTTTTCAAGTGATCTAACCTACTTGTTTTTGTTTGGTTTTTGTTTTTATGATGCAATCAGATTCTAACTAAATGAAATTAGATGCATCTCCTTGTGTTTTACCTAACAAACGTACATGAACTAGAGAGACTAGGCAGCACACTCTATTTAGCTAAACTACTTTGCTTTGGTTCTTTGGTTTTCGGTTTTCTTGAGCTGAACTAGACAACCATCTAAACACTTAAACTATGTTGTAATCTAGCCAAACTAAGCTAAAGAAGGCAGTACTAAAAACGTTACAAACAGTTTGTTCACAAGTACTAAAAACAGGATTTTAACTATTTGAATACAAGCTAAAGTTTCAACTAATCTAGTTTTGTGTTCAAGTTTTCTGATTTTAAGGACACAACTACACTAACACTCAAACTACTAAATCAAGGTCTAATGATGTTTATCTAAGCTAGATAAGGAAGCATAGAAAACGTTCAAAACAGTTTGCACATAGGAACTAAAAACAGGATTTTAGACAACTTGATTTAAACTACAATCAACTAACCTATTTTTTTTTGTTCAAGGTTTTCAGTTTTAGGGACTAATCTAACTACCATTTAAACTACCAGATTAGGACCTAATGAACAATATCTAAGCTAGGTTGAACACATATAAGCTGGTCACACACGGTTTTTGCTTCAAGATACACAAACAGCTCCTAACAATACTAAGTCTAGTCTAAGTTGTTTTTGTGGGGTGTTTTCGGTTTTGCCTCCTAACTAAGTTACCAAACTATATTATACTATCTAACAAACACTTTAAAACATAATCTAACTAACTAAACAAACAGCAAACAAAACGCAATATAATCAGTACACATACGGTTGGGCAGCATCATAGTATATGCAAGTTTAATCAATGTAAACATGAATAGAAGACTAACCAATGCTCTGATACCAATTGATGAGCCAAATGGGGGCTGAAAACGTTTGCCAAGGATGTTGTCTCCTATTCCAAATTGATTTGAACCCAAGCTATGTCAAAGAACATCTTAAAGACACCCTTTAAGCTTTAACCTTTGTTCTTGGCTCAATCTATGCCAAACCTCTTCCCCTTTGGCACTCCAACACATCTAAAACCTCAATGAGACCCTAAGATGCTGTAAACCAAATAAAGAAGTAAATGCAAACAAGTTCTAGGCTGGAACTTGCATGAAAACCGTTGGTGGCTTTAAACCTCAACTTGAAATGTTGAAAACTCCTTTGAAGGAAATTCTGGTTTTTGTATTTGATAAGTGTTGTTGAATTGTTGTGTTTACAATCTGATTCTAACTCTACTTATAACAAACTAAAATGCTAAGAAGTACAAGTTTTAATGTACAAAGTACTACACTAAAAATGACATGCTTGCTTTGAACAACTTTTGCTCCAAGATTGCTGGTTGCTTGCCGTGTGATCTTCTCCCTTTCCAGCCTTCTTTTCTTGATTTTTTTGATTGGATAAAAGATGGAGCAGCTTGCTTTGAGAAAGCCTTTGATTGGTTGCAACTTGTAGTTTGAATTTTCAAGGATTTTTGGCTCACATCATACGTCCTTCTCCTTGCAATTTT
Organism: Eustoma russellianum; assembly: GCA_036186865.1. NCBI lineage: Eukaryota > Viridiplantae > Streptophyta > Magnoliopsida > Gentianales > Gentianaceae > Eustoma > Eustoma russellianum. The sequence goes on from AP025046.1 coordinate 24,511,523, forward strand.
CAGCCAGAATTTTGATTGGTTAAGGGAGTGTGCAGCTTGGCTAGAACTTGGCTTTGATTGGTTCCACATTTGGTGTTGAATATTCAAACAAAATAGCCATGAAAACGTTTCTTTCCTTGCTTGAATTTCAGCCAAATTCTGATTGGTTCTTGTAGTGAGCAGCATGGTTGAATCCTCCTTTTGATTGGTTATGTTTTAGTCTTTGAAAATTCAAACCATTCAGCCATGAAACCAGCCGAAATTCTTCATGCTTTGTGGTTGGATCCTTTGGTGAGCAGCTTGTTGAATTTTCTTACTTGTTTGTGATTGGTTCAAGCATTTGGAAGACTCCTTTCTATTGGTTCTTGAATTGAGCAGCTTCCTCATTCTTGTTTTCAACGTGAAGAGCATCTTGAATTTGACATGAATGCTTGTCACCACCTTGCTTGTAAGCTACTTGAATATCACCTACTTGCTTGGACAAAAATTCAGATTCTAATTTGCATCTCCAAGCTTTGTTTGAACAATGATATCATTTGATCAAATGGAACATGGATTGATAGGTGTTCATGCTTCTTCAATGCAAAGCTCTCTTTGACCTATCTTCAAAGACACCAAGCAACAAACACAATATGCACAACATATATGACATGTCCTAAGGGTTAGTTAAGACTATAAGACATAAGAACTAGCACTAGTGTGTGCGGAGTGAACAGTGAAATGTCATGTCTTACAGAACTAACATATGACAATAAATGATACATGAAAATATGTTGCGTTGACCCATCGTGGGCTCATCACATATGCGGCCAGAAGAAATGTTCCTTAAGTGTTTCCAAATTTTTTAACGAGCCAAAATGACCCATTAAACCTCCTCCATGAGCTTCTTTTATCAACAACTCTCTTAATGAACACATTGGTACATATAACTTATGTTCTTTAAACAAATATCCATCATGCAAGTAATATTTAGCAAAAGGTGAATCAATGCATGCTTGATAGATAGAACTAAAGTCATGATCAGAATGATACATCTCTTTGATAGACTCAAAACCAAACATGTTACAGGAAAGAGTAGTAATCAAAGTATAGCGACGAGATAAGGCATCAGCAACAACATTTTCCTTTCCTTGCTTGCTTATACTTGATCACATAAGGGAATTGTTCAATGAATTCAACCCATTTGGCATGTCTTTTGTTCAATTTTCTTTGACCTTTTAGATACTTAAGGCTCTCATGATCAGTATGAATCACAAATTCCTTAGGTTGCTGGTAATGTTGCCAAGTTTGTAAAGAACGGACAAGGGCATACAATTCTTTATCATAGGTTGAATAATTTATGGAAGCTCCCTTCAATTTCTCACTAAAGTAGGCAACAGGTTTGTTACCTTGATGCAATACAGCTCCAATGCCAACTCCACTGGCATCACATTCAACTTCAAATGTTTCATCAAAATTGGGCAATCTCAGGATAGGTGCAGAAGTTAGACGTTTCTTAAGTTCCTCAAAGGCTTGTTGTTGTGATTCTCCCCATTCAAATCTTACATCTTTCTTGACTAATTCATTCAAGGGTGCAGCTATGGTAGAGAAATCCTTCACAAAACGTCTATAGAAGCTAGCTAATCCAGGAAAACTCCTAACATCTCCAGCAGACTTAGGGGTTGGCACTCAGTTATGGATTTAACTTTCTCTTGGTCCACTTCAATTCCTTCAGCACTAATCACAAATCCTAAGAATGTAACCTTCTCCAGACAGAAAGAACACTTCTTGAAATTAGCATACAACTTTTCTTTCTGTAGGGTGACAAATACAGCTCTAAGATGGTTCAGATGTTCACTTAGGGTTTTGGAGTAGATAAGAATGTCGTCAAAGTAAACTAATACAAATTTCCCTATGAATTTCCTTAAGACCTCATTCATTAACCTCATGAAAGTACTAGGGGCATTGGTTAAACCAAAGGGCATAACTAACCATTCGTACAATCCAAACTTAGTCTTAAAGGCAGTTTTCCATTCATCACCTTCCCTAATTCTCACTTGGAAATAACCTTGTTTAAGATCTACTTTGCTAAAGCACCTAGACCCATGCAACATATCCAACATGTCATCCAACCTAGGAATAGGGTATCTATACTTCACAGTGATCTTATTGATAGCTCTACAGTCAGTACACATTCTCCGAGTTCCATCTTTCTTAGGGACAATGATTACAGGAACAACACAAGGACTCATGCTCTCTCTTACTTTACCTTGAGTCAATAATTCCTCAACTTGTGTTTGGATTTCCTTAGTTTCCTCTGGATTGGCTCTATAGGCAGGTCTGTTTGGCAGAACAGCTCCTGGAATGAAATCTTTTTGATGCTCAGTGCCTCTTAGAGGTGGTAAACCTGGGGAATCTCCTTCAGGAAACAAGTTAGAAAATTCTTGAAGTAAAGACGCAACTTCACTTGGTAAAGTAGATGATATTTCAGATGAAGAGAACAAAGCTTCTTTGTAAAGCAAGATATAAACATTTTTGTTTGAATTGATAGCATGGAATACCTCACTTTGAGATGCAAAGAATGCGCTTTTTTTTAGAGATGGTTCAGCAGAAACTTTGATTTCTTTGGGTTCAGTTTTAAGATGAGAACTTCTCAGTTGATTTTCCTTGATGAAAATCCTTTCCAATTCCTTTTCTTTTGGATCGTTATGGCTTTTTGACATTCGTTGTTGATCCTCAAAGACTTTGTGCGGGGGTAAGGCATTTAATTTGAACAGTTTGTTGTTATGCTTAAAGGAATATCTATTTAGGTAACCATCATACGTAACTTTGTTGTCAAATTGCCACGGTCTACCTAATAAGATATGACTTGATTGCATAGGGGCTACGTCACATAACACATCAGCAGAATACCCACCAATTGACAAAGGAACTATGACTTGCTTTGTTACTTTAACTTCACCACACTCATTAAGCCACGTAAGTCTATAAGGACGGGGGTGATTAATTAAAGGTAACTCAAGCTTCCTAACAAGTTCAAAACTTGCAACATTGGTACATGAACCGGAGTCGATGATTAACGTGCAGACTTTCTTTTTAACCATACAGTGAATGTGAAATATGTTCTCTCGTTGTATTTCAGGTTCTTCAGTTTTAACTTGGGCACTTAGAGCTCGACGGACAACTAAGAACTCTTTTGTTTCACACTCATTATTCTCTTCACTAATCTCTTCTTCTTCCTCACATGTTTGCTCAATTTCTTTGTTTTCTTCACTCTCTTCCAATTCTTCCTCAGAATAATACTCATTAGACTCTACAATAAACAAGATACGTTTAGGGTTGGGACATTGATTAGCAAAATGACCTTTTCCTAAGCATTTAAAACATTGAATATCACGAGTCTTAAAATTAGGCGTACCTTCCACCTTGGCTTTGCCTTTATCAGTGATAGGAAGCTTTGGACGATTTTGGGTGTTCTGTGTTGATTTTCCTTGGGATCCACGACCTTGACCTTGTTGTGGACGGAATGACGTCCTGGGCTGTGTTCTAAGAAAACTCACAGGATTAGTCCGAAAAGAAGGGTTAGAAGTTTTTACCTTCAATTGTCTCTCCACTTTCTCAGCGATGTGAAACATAGAAGCCAGATTAGAGTAAGGTGTAAGTTCCACCTTAAATGCAATTTCTTTGTTCAAGCCAGCTAGAAATCTAGCCATGGTGGCTTCCTCAGCTTCTTCTATGTTAGCCCTGGTAAGCAAATGTTCTAACTCTTTATAAAATTCATCGACAGATCTATTACCTTGAGAAAGTTGTTGCAATTTCTGGAAAACGCTTCTTTCATAGGAAGGAGATATGAATCTCTTCCTCATCTCTTGTTTCGGCTCGGACCAAGTAACAACAGGGGGTTGTCTTGTTCTTCTCCTGGTGTTCTTCAGTTGTTCCTACCAAAGTAAAGCATAATCTACAAATTCAAAAGTTGCATACCGCACTTTGGCCAATTCAGAATAGTTAGTGCAAGAATACATATGATCTACCTTTGTTTCCCATTGCAAATATGTTTCAGGATCACTTTTCACATGGAAGGGGGGTATTGTCAGTTTAGTAGTAATGTATTCTTCTTCAAGATGTTCATCTCTATCAGGTTGATGTTCATCATATCTTTCCTCTAGATAGGGTTCTTCATTGTACTCAGGGGGACTATCAAATCTTTCCTCAAAAGAAAGGTTCCTACGACCACCATTACTACCTCGACCTCTACCTCTACCTCTAAGTGATGTGACTTTTCTACGTTCAACATGAGACTCATTACCATAAGAGGTGCCTTCTTGAAAAGGTATACTAGGTTCCTTTTGATCTGAGGTTGGCTTTTCTACTTTGTTTATCCTTTGTTTCTTATCCTCTATGTCACTTCTCATTAAACCAAATTGATTAACAGGGAAAGTGAGTGTTTACTGTATATTCTCTAGGGTAACAGGGACTGGAGATGGAACAGGAGTAGATGGGGACGGGGATGATGCATTATCTTTCTGTTGGGGACCTATGATTCAGAAAACAATCTCAAAAGCCAATTAAAATATTGACAAGATGCAAATACTCTATTTTATGTTGACAATATTTCAAAACAGTAATTTGGACTATTTCTCCTAAAGATTCAAGTAAATCACAGAAGTCAAATCGTTCTTCGGGCTGAAAGAAATCTACGGGGTTTTTTTAAGACAATCCCTCAATTTACTTTACAGCATATGCAATTATCAATTGTAGTAAGGTGAAAGTAAAGACACACAAACAAAGTGCTAGCAAGGGTTTGCTTTAGAAACTTTCAATATCTCAAAACTACAACACTTTGGGTTTGGTTTGGGCACTTTCTTTCTTTTGAGCTTTGCACAGGGATTTTCCCTTTTTGCAACGTTTAACTTTGGGCTTTTTCCTCACTTGGCTTCCTTGTGCAATTCTCTCTTGTCTTGCCTCTTACTTGTTGACAGATATGTTGTGATATATCATGTTTGAATGATTGCAAAATGCATATGTGAGCATGTATGTGTGTGTAACGTTTAAAGTATATGTGTGCATGAGATTGAATTTATGAGCTAAATGTGAAATTGATTGAATGAATCAAGATTGAACAAGTTTGATTAAGATCATGAGATTGAACTTGGCCAATTCAATCACATGTCTAAATCAAGATATGTTCAAACTGATCTTAGATGATATATATGCCAATACATGTTAATTATATGATCTAACCAAGCCTTGAAGTCACATGACTTACAATATAAGGCAAATTGCTCGGTTTAGTATCCTATTGCAGGTTTTGGTTCATATCTTGGGCAAATGAACTCCAAATTGAGTGATTCAAAAGCCCACATGATCCTTATTCAATTTAGAATCTAATTGGCTGAGGAAAAGCATGCTTGACACGGATAAAAACTGACTTGACACGGTGGTGAAGCTTATTGATCTTTATAAGGGTTATTTTGGTAATTTCACCATTTGGACTTCTCATTCTTATTTGGTCTTCTTCCAACGGATTTATATGATCATATGACACATTTATAAGTCATGTCACATCATGGCAAAAATGAATCTGGAGCAGCACCATGTCTAGGTTCATCCTAGGACAAAATTCCTATTTTTGTGCTAAGGGGTATTCTGGTCTCTTCACTTGCCAATGGATCTTCTAACGTGTTATATATTGGTTATATGATGTTTATATGTGTTTATGTCACATATAGTACATGCCCTATATTTATGGAAACGGGCAGCATGGTATATCAATTGGAATTCTTATGGTTATCACATATATGGTTTTCTTGGAATTCTTGGCATTCTTCATATGGTATTCTATGCTACATGTTGAAGACATAAATGGCTATATATTATATGTGTGCAAACGGATATTGGCACACAAATCATGTTCAAATTTTCAGATTTTGAACAAGTCAAGGCAAGTTGAAATAAATCCTATTTTGGTGCTGATTTCAAATGACTATTCTTGTATATTTTGGAGCTGGTTACAAACGGCTATTTTGGTTCAAATTTGGAGCAAAAATCTCTCAACCAAGAAAGCTATGCAACGGCTATGTGTTCAAAAGTTGAAGACTAATTCAAACTCAAAAGCTTGGCTGATTTCTATCTATCTTTGAACTACTCTCCAATGCCTATCTTCTAGGCCATTCCAACGTTCATTTAGTGTTCAAAATGAGGAGATAAAATTGTTCAAAATACACGCCAATTCAGCTGCATACATGGCAAGTTATTCACACATGGACATTGCTGATTGGAGCTGCCTTTTAAACGTTCAAATGAAGCTGTTTTTCCACCTCATTTCAACGGCTATAATGGATAAGATGAAGGGTAAAAGTTCAGATTGGAAGACCATTTCAAAGCATCAAAAGATCAACTTTATTTTGAAAGTCAAATGCTGAATTTGGATAGCTAGAAAAGTGCTGAATTTTCTCCATTTATCAACCATTCCAACGTCTACATTAAGGAGCCTTTAGGCTGTCCTCTTGGCTATAAATAGCTCCAAAGGTGAAGAGTAAAAGTGCACCAACGAAAAACAAAAGAAAAGCAAGCAAGACATTCAGCTCTTTGTCTCCATTCTTCTCTTCTATTCTTCTATATTGAAGAACACATTTGCAGCAAGCTTTATGATTGTATAGTTCTTCATTTCTTGTCATTTCAACACCTTTTAAACGACATATATTGTAAGGGAGAAGCTGGTGTATAAAGCTAACTCCTTAGAGGTGAGCAAAAGGTGCAAAGGTGCAAAGGTGCAAAGGTGAAACAAACTAGTTGCTGTTTTTCAGTTTTGGTGAAGTCTCTTGAAGAAGTTGGTGAAAAGCTTCTTCCTTTGGCTTTGTAAGGTGATATTGGTGTTTGGTGTTTAGTGAAATCCAAGAGAAGGTGTCTCTTGGGACTGGAGTAGGTCACGTTGACCGAACCAGGATAATTCCTTGTGTTCTTTACTTATTTCCTGCACTTACTGTTTTCTGCCTGAGAATTACACTAACTTGGCACGCATAATTGAACAAGCAAACAGTCTTAGAATTGCATGAATTTTGGATATATTATACTTCAATGTGTTAGCTTTCATTAGCCGCAAGAATCACTAAATTCTAAGGAGTTTAGCATATTCAAATCGTCTTCACAAAATTGTTGCTACATTCTGTGAACAATTCTGACCAGTATGCAAAACTTGTTCAATTTGAATAGGTTATCCTACGAATCTTGAAGTGAGCCTTATATCAAATTAAACTAGACATCGTAAGGTTTAATTTGACATAAGATTCATCAAAATAGCACGGGTAGATTTTGAGATATCATCGTTTGAAGTTAAGTTAACATTCTGCCTGAAACTGCCAGAATTGCACACTTTACTTTTCTTGCTTATTTGAACGTGCTAACTTGCTTGGAATTGATTGAATTTTTTATGACATACTATAAACATTCTAAACTTGATCTCTGCCAAGTTTGAGAGCTTGCACAGGTGTATAAGTGGTTCAACCAAAACACTCAAAACAGTGAACTGTTTCTGGAAATTCCAGAACCTGAGGCTAAAGAGGCAAAGGGGTCTTCAAACAAGTTTTTGAAGGTAATTGTAGTGTAATTTCCGCTAACCCACTATTCACCCCCCCCCCTCTAGTGGTGCTATACAGGTCCAACAAGTGGTATCAGAGCAAGGTTGAGCACCATATTCTTATTTGAGCTGAAAACAGTTTACACTCCAAGTTGCAAAGTTGCTGGAAATTTTCTGGTTTTCTTATATTCTTCATATTTGGTATCTACAACAAGGTGACACTTTCTTTCCTTCTTATAAGTGTTTTAAACGTTTTCTCACACACTAAGAAGCATGTCTAAGTCACACATGAAAATAGAATTAGAAGGCATGTCCACACAAAGACCACCTCTTTTTGATGGAGAAAACTTTAGTCATTGTAAACTTAGGATGAAATTGTTCTTAATGGCTATTGACATAGACTTGTGGTCCATCATTGAAGATGGACCTTATGTGCCTACTAAGCATGTTATAATTGATGGCTTATCACAAGAAGTTGAGAAATATAGAAAAGATTGGAGTGATGAAGATAAAAAGAAAATGAGTCTTAATGCTAAAGCAATGCAATTATTGTTGAATGGTTTAAGTAGGAGTGAATCTGCCTATGTCTCTTCATGTTTAAGTGCAAAGGATATGTGGAAATGTCTTGAAATGAAGCATGAAGGAACTAATCAAGTAAAGGAATCAAAGATTAACATGTTAATGACTACACTTGAATCATTCCATTTACTGCCTAATGAATCAATTGTTGATATGGATTTAAGGCTTACAAACTTATACAACTCACTTGAATCCCTTGGTAAAACGTTTTTGATGAAAGAAAAAGTGCAAAAAGTTTTGAGAAGTTTGCCAATTGAATGGGATGCAAAAGTTAGTGCCATTGAAGAAAGCAAAGATCTTTCTCAAATAAAACTTGATGAATTGATAGGCTCTTTAAAAGTTTATGAAAACAAGTTGAATATAAGAAAGGCTGAAACTAGTAACAAGTCTAAATCACTTGCATTTGTAACAAATGAACCCGAATCATCTAATCAAGCCGAGTATGAAAGTGATGATGAAAGTGATGAAGAAGACATAATGTTGTTAGCTAGACGTTTAAGGAAGTTTTTCAAGAAAAGACCAACTAAAAGACAAGCAAAATCAGCTGCCCCTATCAATGTGAAATCTAACAAACAAGATGGTAAATGGTATGATAAAGAACTTAATTGTTATGAATGTGGCAAACAAGGACACATCTCATATGATTGTCCAAACAAGAACAAAAACCGTGACATGGATGAAAAGACAAGGACAAAAACTAGAGTAGAACCTAAGCAAAGGAGGAAGAAAGCTCTCAAGGCAAGTTCAAGCACTTGGGATGACACATCTTCATCCGAATCCGAGGAGGAACCTGAAGTTGCACAAACATGTTTGGCTTCAAAGTCTACAAATGAGGTAACATTCGATTCTGACTCCGAATGTGATTTTACTCAAGATGAATTGTTGGATGAATTAGAAAAGTTGCATGATAGATATAAGAAGCTATCCAAGGAGAAGAAAAGAATAATTGAGGAGAAGAACAAGTTGGAGACGTCTAACTTGAATCTAACTTCTCAACTAGAAGTTCTTCAACTTGAATCATCTAACACTATTAGTTCAATGCAAAATCAGATTAAGGAACTTAAGAACAAACATGAAAATGTGCAATGTGTGCAATGTGTTGATTTCAACGTTTTAAAGTCTAAATTACATGAAATACAAACTGAATTTGAATCATTAAAAGCATGCAACCTAGACTTGAACAAATCTTTAGAACAATTTAAGAATGGTTCCAACATGTTAGACACTCTTATTGCATCTCAAAAGCATGGAAATGACAAACAAGGTCTTGGATATGTTAAAGAAGCTGAATACACACCTAAGGAAACAACATTTGTATCATCTTCAACCAACATGAAATATAGGCCAAATGCATTTAGAAATGAACCTATTCTGCCCACACCACCTTCATCACAAAGATTGCAAAATGCATCAACATATAGGAAGGTAAATACACCTAGAAACCATGCTTACATGTATACAAGAATGCCTAAACAAAGTAGTATGCAATCTGTTCAAGTTATGCCTTATATGCAACAACATGCTTATGTGAAGAACATGACATACTCTCGGCCTAAATCAGTTTACAACACACGGCCTAGACACATACAACATCTTGCTTATACACGGCCTAAATTCAATGCTTATACACGGCCTAGAAACTATGATAACTCACGGCCAAGATATAACTCATATACATGGCAACATTCAAATGCATATAGAACTTACAATGCTTATCCAACTAGACATAAATATGCAGCCCCTTTTCCATCATATTCTATGTATCAAAATCCACTATTTGTTCATTATATGCAACATGATTTTAACATTTCAAAACCAAGAAAGGTTGTTCAAGTTTGGGTACCTAAAGGTACACTAACATGAACTTAACTTGTCTAACCTTGAAAGGACCCAAAATCAAAGGGTACCTAAGTTGTTATTTACATTTGTAGGTACATAACATCAAAGAAAGACAAGTTGCTGGTTATAACAACAAAGAAGATGAAAAGAACAAAGCCAATTGGATAGTTGATAGTGGTTGCTCAAGACATATGACGGGCAACAAAAATTTGTTTAGCACACTTAAAAACGTTGCAAAAGGTGGCAAAGTCACCTTTGGAGACAACAACCAGGGCCAAATAATTGGCAAAGGCAAGGTTGGTGATCCAAACAAGTTTGAGATCAAAAACGTCCTACTTGTAAGTAACTTAACCTTTGAGCTTTTAAGTGTTTCTCAACTATGTGACAACAACTTGAATGTTCTCTTCTCCTCCACTTCTTGTAAGATAATGGATAAAAACAATCAAGTTGTGTTAAAAGGAAAACGTGAAGGAAACATATATGTGCTTAACATGGATGATATGCTAAGTAGTAACACAAAATGTCTTGTTTCACTTGAATCTGATCCCAATCTTTGGCATAGACGTTTAGGACACATTGGTATATCAACCTTAGAAAAACTACACGCTAAAAGTCTTGTTAAAGGATTGCCTAAACTTAACTTGGATGATTTTCAACTATGTGAATCTTGTATCAAAGGCAAACATGTTAGAGAATCCCTTAAGCCTAAAACCGAGTTCACAACGTCAAGAATACTAGAACTCTTGCATATAGACTTATTTGGTCCATGTAGAACAAGAAGCTTAGGTGGAAGTTATTATGTATGTGTAATAGTTGATGATTTCTCAAGATATACTTGGACATTGTTTCTTGCTTCAAAAGATGAAAGTGCATCATCTATAACTAATCTAATTAGACAACTTGAAAATGAACATGAATCACATGTTATTAAGATAAGGAGTGATAGAGGTGGTGAGTTTAAAGATAGTAAATTAATCAAATTCTGTAATGAAAAGGGTATAAAACATGAATTCTCCCCACCAAGAACTCCTCAACTTAATGGTGTAGTTGAAAGAAAGAATAGGACTATTCAAGAAGTAGCAAGAACAATGATGGTAGAAAACAAAGTACCTAAATTCTTATGGGCTGAAGCAGTAAACACTTCAAGTTATATGATCAACAGACTATCAATAAGAAAGAAATTGAACAAAACACCATTTGAAATCTTAAATGGACGACTCCCAAAAGTAAACTATCTAAAAGTCTTTGGTTGTAAATGCTTTGTATTGAACACAAAAGATAACTTAGATAAGTTTGATCCTAAGTCTGATGAACATATATTTGTGGGATATTCAATGAACTCTAAAGCATATAGATGTTATAATGCACAAACAAGAAAGATAGTTGAATCTATACATGTGAGGTTCAATGAAAATGCATATCTCCAAACAAGTAATCAACATGAAATCTATGTACCAAATGATCAAATACTTCATGATGAAGATGAACTTATCCTACCACCTACAAATGAACAAATTGAAACACCAAATCAAACTCTTGAAATGCATGAAGTTCAAACTCCCCCTACACAAGAACGTAATGAAGAAAATGTGCCTAACCAGCCTATTGAACATCATGAACCTATTGAAGATGCACAACCAAGTAATTGGTGGCAAATAAGAGATAAACAAAAGCATCCTCAAGAACTTATCATAGGGGATGTAAATCAAGGGGTTAGAACACGTAGGCAAATAGATTCTAATGAATATGATCAATGGCATGCACTTATATCCCAAATTGAACCTAAGAATGTGAATGATGCCTTAAACGATGCATATTGGATAGATGCAATGCATGAAGAGTTAAACCAATTTGAAAGAAACAATGTGTGGGATTTAGTACCTAAACCCGAGGATAAATCAATCATTGGAACTAAATGGGTGTTTAGGAACAAAATGAATGAACAAGGGGTTGTAGTAAGAAATAAGGCAAGACTTGTAGCTCAAGGATATAATCAAGAAGAGGGTATTGATTACGATGAAACATTTGCCCCCGTAGCAAGATTAGAATCCATACGCCTCTTATTAGCTTTTGCATGTTATAACAACATCAAACTATTCCAAATGGATGTTAAGAGTGCATTCTTAAATGGCTATATCCAAGAAGAAGTTTTTGTTAAACAACCACCAGGCTTTGAAGATCCAAAGAACCCTAATCATGTATATAAACTTAAGAAAGCCTTATATGGTTTGAAACAAGCCCCCCGTTCATGGTATGAAAGATTTGCCAACTTTTTACTAAGTAACAATTTTCAAAGAGGAACCATAGATAGTACCTTATTCTTGAAAAAGAAAGACAAAGATTTGCTTGTAATACAAATATATGTAGATGACATAATCTTTGGTTCAACTAATCCTAACTTAGTAAAAGACTTTGAAGATTGTATGAAGTCTGAGTTTGAAATGTCTATGGTTGGTGAATTAAACTATTTCTTAGGCTTGCAAATAAAACAAACATCAAGTGGTATACATATCAATCAAGCCAAATACATAAGAGATATGATAAAGAAATTCAACTTTGAAAACTTGAAACCATCTCCAACACCAATGTGTACTTCAACAAAATTAGACAAAGATGAAAATGGTGTTGCATTTGATGAAAAACTATATAGGTCTATGATTGGTTCATTGCTATATCTAACTGCTAGTAGACCTGATATTATGTTTGCAGTATGTATGTGTGCGAGATTTCAAAGTATGCCTAAGTTGTCACACTTTAAAGCTATAAAAAGAATATTTAGATATCTTCAACATACACCAACATTAGGCTTATGGTATGATAGACAATCTAGTCTAAGTCTACATGCATATTCAGATGCAGATTATGGTGGATGTAGAGTAGATAGAAAGAGCACTAGTGGAACATGTCAATTCCTAGGAAACTCACTAATATCTTGGTTTTCAAAGAAACAATCTAGTGTTGCACTTTCTACTACTGAAGCAGAATATATGGCTTTAAGTCTATGTTGTACTCAACTATTATGGATTAAACAACAACTTTCAGACTTTGAAATACAAGTAAATAATATCCCCATCTATTGTGATAGTACAAGTGCTATAAATTTGTCTAAAAACCCTGTACTACACTCTAAGGCAAAGCATATAGAAGTACGTTATCATTTTCTCCGTGATCATGTTAATCTTGGACATATACACATTGAACATGTTAGAACTGATCAACAAGTAGCTGACATATTCACTAAACCCCTTAATCAAGCTATCTTTGAGAATTTACGTGCAAGACTTGGATTAATTGCTTACAACTAACTACTTTCTGGGTATTGCTGAATCAATTCAGTCTTTTGCATAATTTACAAAATTAAGGGGGAGAGAGAAAAAACATATATGTATATCATGTCAAGGGGGAGATAACACATTAAGGGGGAGATTAGGGAACGTTATGAGCTTACAAAACGTTATAATGCATGACTTAAAGAAAGAAATAGTTAAACTTGTCACACACTTGATTTAGATGCTTAATATACACATATGTGGGGTAATTTTGCAAATCATCAAAAGGGGGAGATTGTTGTGATATATCATGTTTGAATGATTGCAAAATGCATATGTGAGCATGTATGTGTGTGTAACGTTTAAAGTATATGTGTGCATGAGATTGAATTTATGAGCTAAATGTGAAATTGATTGAATGAATCAAGATTGAACAAGTTTGATTAAGATCATGAGATTGAACTTGGCCAATTCAATCACATGTCTAAATCAAGATATGTTCAAACTGATCTTAGATGATATATATGCCAATACATGTTAATTATATGATCTAACCAAGCCTTGAAGTCACATGACTTACAATATAAGGCAAATTGCTCGGTTTAGTATCCTATTGCAGGTTTTGGTTCATATCTTGGGCAAATGAACTCCAAATTGAGTGATTCAAAAGCCCACATGATCCTTATTCAATTTAGAATCTAATTGGCTGAGGAAAAGCATGCTTGACACGGATAAAAACTGACTTGACACGGTGGTGAAGCTTATTGATCTTTATAAGGGTTATTTTGGTAATTTCACCATTTGGACTTCTCATTCTTATTTGGTCTTCTTCCAACGGATTTATATGATCATATGACACATTTATAAGTCATGTCACATCATGGCAAAAATGAATCTGGAGCAGCACCATGTCTAGGTTCATCCTAGGACAAAATTCCTATTTTTGTGCTAAGGGGTATTCTGGTCTCTTCACTTGCCAATGGATCTTCTAACGTGTTATATATTGGTTATATGATGTTTATATGTGTTTATGTCACATATAGTACATGCCCTATATTTATGGAAACGGGCAGCATGGTATATCAATTGGAATTCTTATGGTTATCACATATATGGTTTTCTTGGAATTCTTGGCATTCTTCATATGGTATTCTATGCTACATGTTGAAGACATAAATGGCTATATATTATATGTGTGCAAACGGATATTGGCACACAAATCATGTTCAAATTTTCAGATTTTGAACAAGTCAAGGCAAGTTGAAATAAATCCTATTTTGGTGCTGATTTCAAATGACTATTCTTGTATATTTTGGAGCTGGTTACAAACGGCTATTTTGGTTCAAATTTGGAGCAAAAATCTCTCAACCAAGAAAGCTATGCAACGGCTATGTGTTCAAAAGTTGAAGACTAATTCAAACTCAAAAGCTTGGCTGATTTCTATCTATCTTTGAACTACTCTCCAATGCCTATCTTCTAGGCCATTCCAACGTTCATTTAGTGTTCAAAATGAGGAGATAAAATTGTTCAAAATACACGCCAATTCAGCTGCATACATGGCAAGTTATTCACACATGGACATTGCTGATTGGAGCTGTCTTTTAAACGTTCAAATGAAGCTGTTTTTCCACCTCATTTCAACGGCTATAATGGATAAGATGAAGGGTAAAAGTTCAGATTGGAAGACCATTTCAAAGCATCAAAAGATCAACTTTATTTTGAAAGTCAAATGCTGAATTTGGATAGCTAGAAAAGTGCTGAATTTTCTCCATTTATCAACCATTCCAACGTCTACATTAAGGAGCCTTTAGGCTGTCCTCTTGGCTATAAATAGCTCCAAAGGTGAAGAGTAAAAGTGCACCAACGAAAAACAAAAGAAAAGCAAGCAAGACATTCAGCTCTTTGTCTCCATTCTTCTCTTCTATTCTTCTATATTGAAGAACACATTTGCAGCAAGCTTTATGATTGTATAGTTCTTCATTTCTTGTCATTTCAACACCTTTTAAACGACATATATTGTAAGGGAGAAGCTGGTGTATAAAGCTAACTCCTTAGAGGTGAGCAAAAGGTGCAAAGGTGCAAAGGTGCAAAGGTGAAACAAACTAGTTGCTGTTTTTCAGTTTTGGTGAAGTCTCTTGAAGAAGTTGGTGAAAAGCTTCTTCCTTTGGCTTTGTAAGGTGATATTGGTGTTTGGTGTTTAGTGAAATCCAAGAGAAGGTGTCTCTTGGGACTGGAGTAGGTCACGTTGACCGAACCAGGATAATTCCTTGTGTTCTTTACTTATTTCCTGCACTTACTGTTTTCTGCCTGAGAATTACACTAACTTGGCACGCATAATTGAACAAGCAAACAGTCTTAGAATTGCATGAATTTTGGATATATTATACTTCAATGTGTTAGCTTTCATTAGCCGCAAGAATCACTAAATTCTAAGGAGTTTAGCATATTCAAATCGTCTTCACAAAATTGTTGCTACATTCTGTGAACAATTCTGACCAGTATGCAAAACTTGTTCAATTTGAATAGGTTATCCTACGAATCTTGAAGTGAGCCTTATATCAAATTAAACTAGACATCGTAAGGTTTAATTTGACATAAGATTCATCAAAATAGCACGGGTAGATTTTGAGATATCATCGTTTGAAGTTAAGTTAACATTCTGCCTGAAACTGCCAGAATTGCACACTTTACTTTTCTTGCTTATTTGAACGTGCTAACTTGCTTGGAATTGATTGAATTTTTTATGACATACTATAAACATTCTAAACTTGATCTCTGCCAAGTTTGAGAGCTTGCACAGGTGTATAAGTGGTTCAACCAAAACACTCAAAACAGTGAACTGTTTCTGGAAATTCCAGAACCTGAGGCTAAAGAGGCAAAGGGGTCTTCAAACAAGTTTTTGAAGGTAATTGTAGTGTAATTTCCGCTAACCCACTATTCACCCCCCCCTCTAGTGGTGCTATACAGGTCCAACAAGATATTGGCTTTTCTATCGCGTATTTCTCAATCAAGCTTAATTTTCTTTCTTTGGATGGTTTGCTTGATTGTTGTGAGACTACTCCTCACGGCCTACATGAGACATTGCCCACGGCCTTTAATTGCACAAGGTTTGTTGTATTTGGAATTTGAAAGTTCCTCGTATACAACACGGCTAAACACTATGTAGCGGGAATTCAATTCACAATTACAACAAGTTCAAATCGTATATAGTGCAATGTAAGTTCAGAAATTCATCTAAAACAACAACTGGATAGCTCTTTAACAATGTGGGGCTTAAACAATTCCTAACTTTCAGAGTATATCTAAGTCCAACAAGTCGTTTGAAACAATTGAAATCAACAAAAAGATAAAGCTATTAGCATACACCAAGATTTCAAATGAGCTTTAAAAGTGTTGTTCTAATCACACGGCTTGAGGGCACATATTTTTTTCTGTTTTTGATGTAAATGATCTAACTAATCTTAAGATAGCTAAATGCAACTTAGTTGTATCTAAATGAAGTTTATAAAGGCTGATTACTAACAACTAATGGAAAAACAGTTTTGATGCTAAGTATGCTAACTTGTTTTGTTTTGTTTTCAAGTGATCCAACCTACTTTGTTTTTGTTTGGTTTTTTTTGGTTTATATGATGCAATCAGATTCTAAACTAAATGATACTAAATGAAAGTGTTTAAGTCCTACCTATCAAACGTGTAACACTAGAAACTAGGCAGCACACTTAGTTAGCTAAACTACTTGTTTTGATCTTTAGTTTTCGGTTTTGCTTGTGGTAACTAAACAACCAACTGAACCTCTTAATCTATGTTGTAAACTAGTCTAACTAAGCTAAATAAGGCAGCACTAAAACGTTTTAAACAGATTGCACACAAGTACAAAAAACAGAAGTTTACTTACCTGATTACAAGCTAAACTATCAACTAATTTGATTTGTGTTCAAGTTTTCTATTTTAAGGACTCAACTAAACTAACACTTAAACTTCTTGATTAAAGTCTAATGAAGATTATCTAAGCTAGATTGAACATGAACAACCAGGTTACACACGGTTTTGATCTAAGGTACACAAACAGATTTTAACAACACTAAGTCTAGTCTAAGTTCTTTTTTTGTGGGGGTTTTTGGTTTTGCCTACTTAACTAAGTTACCAAACTATAGTATACTATCTAACTGTTGTGATATATTATGTTTGAGTGATTGCAAAATGTATATGTGTGCATATGTGTAATTGTTGTGCAAAATGTATATGTGTGCATATGTGTAATTGTTATGATGATTGCAAAAAGATATATCATGTTTGAATGATTGGAAGATGCATATGTGAGCATGTATGTGTAACGTTTAAATGTGAAATTGTTTTGGCAAGGCATGAACTTATGAACTTATGAGCTAAATGTGAAATTGCTTGAATGAATCAAGATTGAACAAGTTTGATTAAGATCATGAGATTGAACTTGGCCAATTCAATCACATATCTTAATCAAGACATGTTCAAACTGATCTTAGATTATATATGCCAATACATGTTGTTCAAACTGATCTTAGAAGATATATATGCCAATACATGTTGATAATATGATCTAACCAAGCCTTGAAGTCACATGACTTACAATATAAGGCAAATTGTTCGGTTTAGTATCCTATTGCAGGTTTTGGTTCATATCTTGGGCAAATGAACTCCAAATTGAGTCATTCAAAAGCCCACATGATCCTTATTCAATTTAGAATCTAATTGGCTGAGGAAAGGCATGCTTGGCACGGGTTAAAACTGAATTGACCCGGTGGGAAGCTTATTGACCTATATAAGGGCTATTTTGGTAATTTCACCATTTGGACTTCTCATTCTTATTTGGTCTTCTTCCAACTGATTTATATGATCATATGACACATTTATAAGTCATGTCACATCATGGCAAAAATGAATCTGGAGCAGCACCATGTCTAGGTTCATCCTAGGACAAAATTCCTATTTTTGTGCTAAGGGGTATTCTGGTCTCTTCACTTGCCAATGGGTCTTCCAACATGTTATATATTGCTTATATGATGTTTATATGTGTTTATGTCACATATGGTACGTGCCCTATTTTTATGGAAACGGGCAGCATGGTATCTCAATTGGAATTCTTATATTATGGTTATCACATCTATGGTTTTCTTGGAATTCTGGGTATTCTTCATATGGTTTTCTATGCTACATGTTGAAGACATAAATGACTATATTTTATATGGTTACACACGGATGTTGGCGCATATTTCATGTTCAAATGTTCAGATTTTGAACAAGTCAAGGCAAGTTCAAATAAATCCTATTTTGGTGCTGATTTTAGATGATTATTCTTGGCTATTCTTGTGATGATTCAAACGGCTATATTGGTTCAAATTTGGAGCAACATTTCGTGTGATATATGGTCAAAATTCAGATTATGATGTGTGACAAAAAGCAAGTCCTACAATGTAGCAAAGTTGAAGCAAAAATTTCTCAACCAAGGAAGCAAAAGGCAACGGCTATATGTGTCAAGATTGATGACCAATTCAAATTCAAAGGCTTAGCTGAATTTTCTCTATCTTTGAACTATTCTCCAATGCCTTGATTCTAGGCATTCCAACGTCCCTTTGATGTTCAAGATAAGGAGATAAATTTGTTCAAAATATATGCCAATTCAGCTGCATACATGGCAAGTTATTTACACATGGATATTGTTGATTGGAGCTGATTTTTAAACGTTCAAATGGAGCCAATCTCCATCTCATTCCAACGGCTATAATGGGATAAAAATTCAGATGGAAGACCATGTCAAAGCATTCAAAAAATCAGATTTATCTTGAAAGTCAAATGCTGAATTTTTGGTAGCTAAAAAAGTGCTCAAATTTCTCCATTCTCATCCATTCCAAACGGCTACTTTGAGGAGCCTTTAGGCTGTCCTCTTGGCTATAAATAGCTCCAAAGATGAAGAGGAAAAGCACACCAACGAAAGCAACAAAGAAAGCAAGCAAGACAATTAGCTCTTTGTCTCCATTCTTTTCTTCTTCTCTTCTCTATTGAAGAACACATTTGCAGCAAGCTTTATGATTGTATAGTTCTTCAATTCTTGTTATTTTAACACCTTTCAAACGATACATTGTAAGGGAGAAGCTGGTGTATAAAGCTTACTCCTTAGAGGTGAGCAAAAGGTGCAAAGGTGCAAAGGTGAAACAAACTAGTGCTGATTTTCAGTTTTGGTGCAGCCTCTTGAAGAAGTTGGTGAAAAGCTTCTTCCTTTGGCTTTGTAAGGTGACTTTGGTGTTTGGTGTTTAGTGAAATCCAAGAGAAGGTGTCTCTTGGGACTGGAGTAGGTCACATTTGTTGGACCTGTATAGCACCACTAGAGGGGGGGGTGAATAGTGGATTAGCGGAAATTACACTATAATTACCTTCAAAAACTTGTTTGAAGACCCCTTTGCCTCTTTAACCTCAGGTTCTGAAAATTCCAGAAACAGTTCACTGTTTTGGACGTTTTGGTTGATCCACTTATACACCTGTGCAAGCTCTCAAACTTGGCAGAGATCAAGTTTAGAATGTTTATAGTATGTCATAAAAATTTCAGACAATTCCAAGCAAGTTAGCACGTTCAAATAAGCAAGAGAAGTAAAGTGTGCAATTCTGGCAGTTTCAGGCAGAATGTTAGCTTAACTTCAAACAACAATATCTCAAAATCTACCCGTGCTATTTTGATGAATCTTATGTCAAATTAAACCTCAAGATGTCTAGTTTAATTTGATATAAGGCTCACTCCAAGATTCGAAAGATAGCCTATTCAAATTGCACAAGTTTGCACACTGGTCAGAATTGTTCACAGAATGTAGCAACAATTTTGTGAAGACGATTTGAATATGCTAAACACCTTAGAATTTAGTGATTCTTGCGGCTAATGAAAGCTAACACATTGAAGTATAATATATCCAAAATTCATGCAATTCTAAGAACGTTTGCTTGTTCAATTATACGTGCCAAGTTAGTGTAATTCTCAGCCAGAAAACAGTAAGTGCAGGAAATAAGTAAAGAACACAAGAAATTATCCTGGTTCGGTCAATGTGACCTACTCCAGTCCCAAGAGACACCTTCTCTTGGATTTCACTAAACACCAAACACAAATATCACCTTACAAAGTCAAAGGAAGAAGCTTTTCACCAACTTCTTCAAGAGACTTCACCAAAACACCTAGTTTGTATCACCTTTGCACCTTTGCACCTTTTGCTCACCTCTAAGGAGTAAGCTTTATACACCAGCTTCTCCTTTACAAATATGTCGTATAAAGGTGTTGAAAATGACAAGAATTGAAGAACTATACAATCATAAAGCTTGCTACAAATGTGTTCTTCAATATAGAAGAGAAGGAGAAAAGAATGGAGACAAAGAGCTAATGCCTTGCTTGCTTTCTTTGCTTTCGTTGGTGTGCATCTCTTCTTCATCCTTGGAGCTATTTATAGCCAAGAGGACAGCCTATAGGCTCCTCAAAGTGAACGTTGAAATGGATGAGAATGGAAGAAAAAATTCAGCACCTTTTTAGCTATCCATTTGACTTTCAAAACAAATCTGAATTTTCGCTACTTTGAAATGGTCTTCCACCTGAATATTTATCCTCTTAAAGCCGTTGGAATGAGGTGGAAATTGGCTCCATTTGAACGTTTAAAAATCAGCTCCAATCAACAATATCCATGTGTAAATAACTTGCCATGTATGCAGCTGATTTGGCATATGTTTTGAACAGATTTTTGCTCCTCATTTTGAATGATAAGTGAACGTTGGTATGCCTACAATCAAGGCATTGGATAGTAGTTCCAAGATAGAGATAAATCAGCTCACCTTTGAATTTGAATAAGTCTTCAACGTTTTGATCTCATAGCCGTTGCCTTTTACTTCAAATATTGAGAGAATTTTTTGCTCCAACTTTGAATAATAAATAAACGTTGGAATGTAGCTAAAAGATAGAGATAATTCAGCTTGACTTGGTCTTCAATTCCTTATCATATAGCCGTTGCATATGATTGAGTTTTGCTTCAACTTTGCTACATTGTAGGACTTGCTTTTTGTCACTCATCATAATCTGAATTTTTGATCATATACCATACGAAAATATTGCTCCATTTTTGACCAAAATAGCCGTTGTAATCATCACAAGAATAGCCAAGAACAATCATCTAAAATCAGCACCAAAATAGGATGTATTTCAACTTGCCTTGACTTGTTCAAAATCTGAATATTTGAACATGTCTTGTGCGCCAACAACCAATATCCGTGTGCACAAATATATAATATATATGTCTTCAACATGTAGCATAGAAAACCATATGAAGAATACCAAGAATTCCAAGAAAACCATAAATGTGATAACCATGATATAAGAATTCCAATTGATAGACCATGCTGCCCGTTTCCATAAAAATAGGGCACGTACCATATGTGACATAAACACATATAAACATCATATAAACAATATATAACATGTTGGAAGATCCATTGGCAAGTGAAGAGACCAGAATACCCCTTAGCACAAAAATAGGAATTTTGTCCTAGGATGAACCTAGACATGGTGCTGCTCCAGATTCATTTTTGCCATGATGTGACATGACTTATAAATGTGTCATATGATCATATAAATCAGTTGGAAGAAGACCAAATAAGAATGAGAAGTCCAAATGGTGAAATTACCAAAATAGCCCTTATATAGGTCAATAAGCTTCCCACCGGGTCAATTCAGTTTTAACCCGTGCCAAGCATGCCTTTCCTCAGCCAATTAGATTCTAAATTGAATAAGGATCATGTGGGCTTTTGAATGACTCAATTTGGAGTTCATTTGCTCAAGATATGAACCAAAACCTGCAATAGAATACTAAACCGAACAATTTGCCTTATATTGTAAGTCATGTGACTTCAAGGCTTGGTTAGTTCATATAATAAACATGTATTGACATATATATCATCCAAGATCAGTTTAAACAACATGTATTGGCATATATAATCTAAGATTAGTTTGAACATGTCTTGATTAAGATATGTGATTGAATTGGCCAAGTTCAATCTCATGATCTTAATCAAACTTGTTCAATCTTGATTCATTCAAGCAATTTCACATTTAGCTCATAAGTTCATAAGTTCATGCCTTGCCAAAACAATTTCACATTTAAACGTTACACATACATGCTCACATATGCATCTTCCAATCATTCAAACATGATATATCTATTTGCAATCATCATAACAATTACACATATGCACACATATACATTTTGCACAACAATTACACATATGCACACATATACATTTTGCAATCACTCAAACATAATATATCACAACAATCTCCCCCTTTTGATGATTTGCAAAATTACCCCACATATGTGTATATTAAGCATTTAAATCAAGTGTGCATCTAAATCAAGTGTTGTAATCTGTGTAATCAAGTAAGCATCTAAATCAAGTGTAAGCTGCTCCCCCTTAATGTGTTATCTCCCCCTTAACATGATATCTATCTTCCCCTTGACATGATATATATACACATTTATGACATGATATATATACACAACATTTATTTCTCCCCCTTAATTTTGTAAATTATGCAAAAGACTGAATGGTGTAGTAGTCAGTGGTAAGCAATTAATCCAAGTCTTGCACGTAAAGTCTCAAAGATAGCTTGATTAAGGGGTTTAGTGAATATATCAGCTACTTGTTGATCAGTTCTAACATGTTCAATGTGTATATGTCCAAGATTAACATGATCACGGAGAAAATGATAACGTACTTCAATATGCTTTGCCTTAGAGTGTAGTACAGGGTTTTTAGACAAATTTATAGCACTTGTACTATCACAATAGATGGGGATATTATTTACTTGTATTTCAAAGTCTGAAAGTTGTTGTTTAATCCATAATAGTTGAGTACAACATAGACTTAAAGCCATATATTCTGCTTCAGTAGTAGAAAGTGCAACACTAGATTGTTTCTTTGAAAACCAAGATATTAGTGAGTTTCCTAGGAATTGACATGTTCCACTAGTGCTCTTTCTATCTACTTTACATTCACCATAATCTGCATCTGAATATGCATGTAGACTTAGACTAGATTGTCTATCATACCATAAGCCTAATGTTGGTGTATGTTGAAGATATCTAAATATTCTTTTTATAGCTTTAAAGTGTGACAACTTAGGCATACTTTGAAATCTCGCACACATACATACTGCAAACATAATATCAGGTCTACTAGCAGTTAGATATAGCAATGAACCAATCATAGACCTATATAGTTTTTCATCAAATGCAACACCATTTTCATCTTTGTCTAATTTTGTTGAAGTACACATTGGTGTTGGAGATGGTTTCAAGTTTTCAAAGTTGAATTTCTTTATCATATCTCTGATGTATTTGGCTTGATTGATATGTATACCATTTGATGTTTGTTTTATTTGCAAGCCTAAGAAGTAATTTAATTCACCAACCATGGACATTTCAAACTCAGACTTCATACAATCTTCAAAGTCTTTTACTAAGTTAGGATTAGTTGAACCAAAGATTATGTCATCTACATATATTTGTATTACAAGCAAATCTTTGTCTTTCTTTTTCAAGAATAAGGTACTATCTATGGTTCCTCTTTGAAAGTTGTTACTTAGTAAAAAGTTGGCAAATCTTTCATACCATGCACGGGGGGCTTGTTTCAAACCATATAAGGCTTTCTTAAGTTTATATACATGATTAGGGTTCTTTGGATCTTCAAAGCCTGGTGGTTGTTTAACAAAAACTTCTTCTTGGATATAGCCATTTAAGAATGCACTCTTAACATCCATTTGGAATAGTTTGATGTTATTATAACATGCAAAAGCTAATAAGAGGCGTATGGATTCTAATCTTGCTACGGGGGCAAATGTTTCATCGTAATCAATACCCTCTTCTTGATTATATCCTTGAGCTACAAGTCTTGCTTTATTTCTTACTACAACCCCTTGTTCATTCATTTTGTTCCTAAACACCCATTTAGTTCCAATGATTGATTTATCCTCGGGTTTAGGTACTAAATCCCACACATTGTTTCTTTCAAATTGGTTTAACTCTTCATGCATTGCATCTATCCAATATGCATCGTTTAAGGCATCATTCACATTCTTAGGTTCAATTTGGGATATAAGTGCATGCCATTGATCATATTCATTAGGATCTATTTGCCTACGTGTTCTAACCCCTTGATTTACATCTCCTATGATAAGTTCTTGAGGATGCTTTTGTTTATCTCTTATTTGCCACCAATTACTTGGTTGTGCATCTTCAATAGGTTCATGATGTTCAATAGGTTGGTTAGGCACATTTTCTTCATTATGTTCTTGTGTAGGGGGAGTTTGAACTTCATGCATTTCAAGAGTTTGATTTGGTGTTTCAACTTGATCATGTGTAGGTGGTAGGATAAGTTCATCTTCATCATGAAGTATTTGATCATTTGGTACATAGGTTTCATGTTGATTACTTGTTCGGAGATATGCATTTTCATTGAACTTCACATGTATTGATTCAACTATCTTTCTTGTTTGTGCATTATAACATCTATATGCTTTAGAGTTCATTGAATATCCCACAAATATATGTTCATCAGACTTAGGATCAAACTTATCTAAGTTATCTTTTGTGTTCAATACAAAACATTTACAACCAAAGACTTTTAGATAGTTTACTTTTGGGAGTCGTCCATTTAAGATTTCATATGGAGTTTTGTTCAATTTCTTTCTTATTGATAGTCTGTTGATCATATAACTTGATGTGTTTACTGCTTCAGCCCATAAGAATTTAGGTACTTTGTTTTCTACCATCATTGTTCTTGCTACTTCTTGAATAGTCCTATTCTTTCTTTCAACTACACCATTAAGTTGAGGAGTTCTTGGTGGGGAGAATTCATGTTTTATACCCTTTTCATTACAGAATTTGATTAATTCACTATTTTTAAACTCACCACCTCTATCACTCCTTATCTTAATAACATGTGATTCATGTTCATTTTCAAGTTGTCTAATTAGATTAGCTATAGATGATGCACTTTCATCTTTTGAAGCAAGAAACAATGTCCAAGTATATCTTGAGAAATCATCAACTATTACACATACATAATAACTTCCACCTAAGCTTCTTGTTCTACATGGACCAAATAAGTCTATATGCAAGAGTTCTAGTATTCTAGATGTTGTGAACTCAGTTTTAGGCTTAAGAGATTCTCTAACATGTTTGCCTTTGATACAAGATTCACATAGTTGAAAATCATCCAAGTTAAGTTTAGGCAATCCTTTAACAAGACTTTTAGCGTGTAGTTTTTCTAAGGTTGATATACCAATGTGTCCTAAACGTCTATGCCAAAGATTGGGATCAGATCCATGTGAAACAAGACATTTTGTGTTACTAGTTAGCATATCATCCATGTTAAGCACATATATGTTTCCTTCACGTTTTCCTTTTAACACAACTTGATTGTTTTTATCCATTATCTTACAAGATGTGGAAGAAAAGAGAACATTCAAGTTGTTGTCACATAGTTGAGAAACACTTAAGAGCTCAAAGGTTAAGTTACTTACAAGTAGAACGTTTTTGATTTCAAACTTGTTTGGATCACCAACCTTACCTTTGCCAATTATTTGGCCTTGGTTGTTGTCTCCAAAGGTAACTTTGCCACCTTTTGCAACGTTCTTAAGTGTGCTAAACAAATTTTTGTTGCCTGTCATATGTCTTGAGCAACCACTATCAACTATCCAATTGGTTTTGTTCTTTTCATCTTCTTTGTTGTTATAACCAGCAACTTGTCTTTCTTTGATGTTATGTACCTACAAATGTAAATAACAACTTAGGTACCCTTTGATTTTGGGTCCTTTCAAGGTTAGACAAGTTAAGTTCATGTTAGTGTACCTTTAGGTACCCAAACTTGAACAACCTTTCTTGGTTTTGAAATGTTAAAATCATGTTGCATATAATGATCAAATAGTGGATTTTGATACATAGAATATGATGGAAAAGGGGCTGCACATTTATGTCTAGTTGAATAAGCATTGTAAGTTCTATATGCATTTGAATGTTGCCATGTATATGAGTTATATCTTGGCCGTGTATGAGCATTGAATTTAGGCCGTGTATAAGCAAGATGTTGTGTGTGTCTAGGCCGTGTGTTGTAAACTGATTTAGGCCTAGAGTATGTCATGTTCTTCACATAAGCATGTTGTTGCATATAAGGCATAACTTGAGCAGATTTCATACTTCTTTGTTTAGGCATTCTTGTATACATGTAAGCATGGTTTCTAGGTGCATTTACCTTCCTATATGTTGATGCATTTTGCAATCTTTGTGAAGAAGGTGGTGTGGGCAGAATAGGTTCATTTCTAAATGCATTTGGCCTATATTTCATGTTAGTTGAAGATGATACAAATGTTGTTTCCTTAGGTGTGTATTCAGCTTCTTTAACATATCCAAGACCTTGTTTGTCATTTCCATGCTTTTGAGATGCAATAAGAGTGTCTAACATGTTGGAACCATTCTTAAATTGTTCTAAAGATTTGTTCAAGTCTAGGTTGCATGCTTTTAACGATTCAAATTCAGTTTGTATTTCATGTAATTTAGACTTTAAAACATTGAATTCAACACATTGCACACATTGCACATTTTCATGTTTGTTCTTAAGTTCCTTAATCTGATTTTGCATTGAACTAATAGTGTTAGATGATTCAAGTTGAAGAACTTCTAGTTGAGAAGTTAGATTCAAGTTAGACGTCTCCAACTTGTTCTTCTCCTCAACTATTCTTTTCTTCTCCTTGGATAGCTTCTTATATCTATCATGCAACTTTTCTAATTCATCCAACAATTCATCTTGAGTAAAATCACATTCGGAGTCAGAATCGAATGTTACCTCATTTGTAGACTTTGAAGCCAAACATATTTGTGCAACTTCAGGTTCCTCCTCGGATTCGGATGAAGATGTGTCATCCCAAGTGCTTGAACTTACCTTGAGAGCTTTCTTCCTCCTTTGCATAGGTTCTACTCTAGTTTTTGTCCTTGTCTTTTCATCCATGTCACGGTTTTTGTTCTTGTTTGGACAATCATATGAGATGTGTCCTTGTTTGCCACATTCATAACACTTAAGTTCTTTATCATACCATTTACCATCTTGTTTGTTAGTTTTCACATTGATAGGGGCGGCTGATTTTGCTTGTCTTTTAGTTGGTCTTTGTGTGGACATGCCTCTTAGTGTGTGAGAATGCGTTTAAAACACTTATAAGAAGGAAAGAAAGTGTCACCTTGTTGTAGATACCAAATATGAAGAATATAAGACAACCAGAAAATTTCCAGCAACTTTGCAACTTGGAGAGTAAACTGTTTTCAGCTCAAACAAGAATATGGTGCTCAACCTTGCTCTGATACCACTTGTTGGACCTGTATAGCACCACTAGAGGGGGGGGTGAATAGTGGATTAGCGGAAATTACACTATAATTACCTTCAAAAACTTGTTTGAAGACCCCTTTGCCTCTTTAACCTCAGGTTCTGAAAATTCCAGAAACAGTTCACTGTTTTGGACGTTTTGGTTGATCCACTTATACACCTGTGCAAGCTCTCAAACTTGGCAGAGATCAAGTTTAGAATGTTTATAGTATGTCATAAAAATTTCAGACAATTCCAAGCAAGTTAGCACGTTCAAATAAGCAAGAGAAGTAAAGTGTGCAATTCTGGCAGTTTCAGGCAGAATGTTAGCTTAACTTCAAACAACAATATCTCAAAATCTACCCGTGCTATTTTGATGAATCTTATGTCAAATTAAACCTCAAGATGTCTAGTTTAATTTGATATAAGGCTCACTCCAAGATTCGAAAGATAGCCTATTCAAATTGCACAAGTTTGCACACTGGTCAGAATTGTTCACAGAATGTAGCAACAATTTTGTGAAGACGATTTGAATATGCTAAACACCTTAGAATTTAGTGATTCTTGCGGCTAATGAAAGCTAACACATTGAAGTATAATATATCCAAAATTCATGCAATTCTAAGAACGTTTGCTTGTTCAATTATACGTGCCAAGTTAGTGTAATTCTCAGCCAGAAAACAGTAAGTGCAGGAAATAAGTAAAGAACACAAGAAATTATCCTGGTTCGGTCAATGTGACCTACTCCAGTCCCAAGAGACACCTTCTCTTGGATTTCACTAAACACCAAACACAAATATCACCTTACAAAGTCAAAGGAAGAAGCTTTTCACCAACTTCTTCAAGAGACTTCACCAAAACACCTAGTTTGTATCACCTTTGCACCTTTGCACCTTTTGCTCACCTCTAAGGAGTAAGCTTTATACACCAGCTTCTCCTTTACAAATATGTCGTATAAAGGTGTTGAAAATGACAAGAATTGAAGAACTATACAATCATAAAGCTTGCTACAAATGTGTTCTTCAATATAGAAGAGAAGGAGAAAAGAATGGAGACAAAGAGCTAATGCCTTGCTTGCTTTCTTTGCTTTCGTTGGTGTGCATCTCTTCTTCATCCTTGGAGCTATTTATAGCCAAGAGGACAGCCTATAGGCTCCTCAAAGTGAACGTTGAAATGGATGAGAATGGAAGAAAAAATTCAGCACCTTTTTAGCTATCCATTTGACTTTCAAAACAAATCTGAATTTTCGCTACTTTGAAATGGTCTTCCACCTGAATATTTATCCTCTTAAAGCCGTTGGAATGAGGTGGAAATTGGCTCCATTTGAACGTTTAAAAATCAGCTCCAATCAACAATATCCATGTGTAAATAACTTGCCATGTATGCAGCTGATTTGGCATATGTTTTGAACAGATTTTTGCTCCTCATTTTGAATGATAAGTGAACGTTGGTATGCCTACAATCAAGGCATTGGATAGTAGTTCCAAGATAGAGATAAATCAGCTCACCTTTGAATTTGAATAAGTCTTCAACGTTTTGATCTCATAGCCGTTGCCTTTTACTTCAAATATTGAGAGAATTTTTTGCTCCAACTTTGAATAATAAATAAACGTTGGAATGTAGCTAAAAGATAGAGATAATTCAGCTTGACTTGGTCTTCAATTCCTTATCATATAGCCGTTGCATATGATTGAGTTTTGCTTCAACTTTGCTACATTGTAGGACTTGCTTTTTGTCACTCATCATAATCTGAATTTTTGATCATATACCATACGAAAATATTGCTCCATTTTTGACCAAAATAGCCGTTGTAATCATCACAAGAATAGCCAAGAACAATCATCTAAAATCAGCACCAAAATAGGATGTATTTCAACTTGCCTTGACTTGTTCAAAATCTGAATATTTGAACATGTCTTGTGCGCCAACAACCAATATCCGTGTGCACAAATATATAATATATATGTCTTCAACATGTAGCATAGAAAACCATATGAAGAATACCAAGAATTCCAAGAAAACCATAAATGTGATAACCATGATATAAGAATTCCAATTGATAGACCATGCTGCCCGTTTCCATAAAAATAGGGCACGTACCATATGTGACATAAACACATATAAACATCATATAAACAATATATAACATGTTGGAAGATCCATTGGCAAGTGAAGAGACCAGAATACCCCTTAGCACAAAAATAGGAATTTTGTCCTAGGATGAACCTAGACATGGTGCTGCTCCAGATTCATTTTTGCCATGATGTGACATGACTTATAAATGTGTCATATGATCATATAAATCAGTTGGAAGAAGACCAAATAAGAATGAGAAGTCCAAATGGTGAAATTACCAAAATAGCCCTTATATAGGTCAATAAGCTTCCCACCGGGTCAATTCAGTTTTAACCCGTGCCAAGCATGCCTTTCCTCAGCCAATTAGATTCTAAATTGAATAAGGATCATGTGGGCTTTTGAATGACTCAATTTGGAGTTCATTTGCTCAAGATATGAACCAAAACCTGCAATAGAATACTAAACCGAACAATTTGCCTTATATTGTAAGTCATGTGACTTCAAGGCTTGGTTAGTTCATATAATAAACATGTATTGACATATATATCATCCAAGATCAGTTTAAACAACATGTATTGGCATATATAATCTAAGATTAGTTTGAACATGTCTTGATTAAGATATGTGATTGAATTGGCCAAGTTCAATCTCATGATCTTAATCAAACTTGTTCAATCTTGATTCATTCAAGCAATTTCACATTTAGCTCATAAGTTCATAAGTTCATGCCTTGCCAAAACAATTTCACATTTAAACGTTACACATACATGCTCACATATGCATCTTCCAATCATTCAAACATGATATATCTATTTGCAATCATCATAACAATTACACATATGCACACATATACATTTTGCACAACAATTACACATATGCACACATATACATTTTGCAATCACTCAAACATAATATATCACAACAACATTGACCGAACCAGGATAATTCCTTGTGTTCTTTACTTATTTCCTGCACTTACTGTTTTCTGCCTGAGAATTACACTAACTTGGCACGCATAATTGAACGAGCAAACAGTCTTAGAATTGCATGAATTTTGGATATATTATACTTCAATGTGTTAGCTTTCATTAGCCGCAAGAATCACTAAATTCTAAGGTGTTTAGCATATTCAAATCATCTTCACAAAATTGTTGCTACATTCTGTGAACAGTTCTGACCAGTGTGCAAACTTGTGCAATTTGAATAGGCTATCCTTCGAATCTTGGAGTGAGCCTTATATCAAATTAAACTAGACATCTTGAGGTTTAATTTGACATAAGATTCATCAAAATAGCACGGGTAGATTTTGAGATATTGTTGTTTGAAGTTAAGCTAACATTTTGCCTGAAACTGCCAGAATTGCACACTTTACTTCTCTTGCTTATTTGAACGTGCTAACTTGCTTGAAATTGACTGAATTTTTTATGACATATTATAAACATTCTAAACTTGATCTCTGCCAAGTTTGAGAGCTTGCACAGGTGTATAAGTGGTTCAACCAAAACGTTCAAAGTAGTGAACTGTTTC
The DNA here is from genome assembly GCA_036186865.1 of Eustoma russellianum. Classification (NCBI taxonomy): domain Eukaryota; kingdom Viridiplantae; phylum Streptophyta; class Magnoliopsida; order Gentianales; family Gentianaceae; genus Eustoma; species Eustoma russellianum. The sequence continues at coordinate 24,542,756 of AP025046.1, forward strand.
TGGAATTTTCAGAACCTGAGGTTAAAGAGGCAAAGGGGTCTTCAAACAAGTTTTTGAAGGTAATTATAGTGTAATTTCCGCTAATCCACTATTCACCCCCCCTCTAGTGGTGCTATACAGGTCCAACAAGTGGTATCAGAGCAAGGTTGAGCACCATATTCTTATTTGAGCTGAAAACAGTTTACACTCCAAGTTGCAAAGTTGCTGGAAATTTTCTGGTTGTCTTATATTCTTCATATTTGGTATCTACAACAAGGTGACACTTTCTTTCCTTCTTATAAGTGTTTTAAACGTTTTCTCACACACTAAGAAGCATGTCTAAGTCACACATGAAAATAGAATTAGAAGGGATGTCCACACAAAGACCACCTCTTTTTGATGGAGAAAACTTTAGTCATTGGAAACTTAGGATGAAATTGTTCTTAATGGCTATTGATATAGACTTGTGGTCTATCATTGAAGATGGACCTTATGTGCCTACTAAGCATGTTATAATTGATGGCTTATCACAAGAAGTTGAGAAATATAGAAAAGATTGGAGTGATGAAGATAAAAAGAAAATGAGTCTTAATGCTAAAGCAATGCAATTATTGTTGAATGGTTTAAGTAGAAGTGAATCTGCCTATGTCTCTTCATGTTTAAGTGCAAAGGATATGTGGAAATGTCTTGAAATGAAGCATGAAGGAACTAATCAAGTAAAGGAATCAAAGATTAACATGTTAATGACTACACTTGAATCATTTCATTTACTGCCTAATGAATCAATTGTTGATATGGATTTAAGGCTTACTAACTTATACAACTCACTTGAATCCCTTGGTAAAACGTTTTTGATGAAAGAAAAAGTGCAAAAAGTTTTGAGAAGTTTGCCAAGTGAATGGGATGCCAAAGTTAGTGCCATTGAAGAAAGCAAAGATCTTTCTCAAATAAAACTTGATGAATTGATAGGCTCTTTAAAAGTTTATGAAAACAAGTTGAATATAAGAAAGGCTGAAACTAGTAACAAGTCTAAATCACTTGCATTTGTAACAAATGAACCCGAATCATCTAATCAAGCCGAGTATGAAAGTGATGATGAAAGTGATGAAGAAGACATAATGTTGTTAGCTAGGCGTTTAAGGAAGTTTTTCAAGAAAAGACCAACTAAAAGACAAGCAAAATCAGCCGCCCCTATCAATGTGAAATCTAACAAACAAGATGGTAAATGGTATGATAAAGAACTCAAGTGTTATGAATGTGGCAAACAAGGACACATCTCATATGATTGTCCAAACAAGATCAAAAACCGTGACATGGATGAAAAGACAAGGACAAAAACTAGAGTAGAACCTATGCAAAGGAGGAAGAAAGCTCTCAAGGTAAGTTCAAGCACTTGGGATGACACATCTTCATCCGAATCCGAGGAGGAACCTGAAGTTGCACAAACATGTTTGGCTTCAAAGTCTACAAATGAGGTAACATTCGATTCTGACTCCGAATGTGATTTTACTCAAGATGAATTGTTGGATGAATTAGAAAAGTTGCATGATAGATATAAGAAGCTATCCAAGGAGAAGAAAAGAATAGTTGAGGAGAAGAACAAGTTGGAGACGTCTAACTTGAATCTAACTTCTCAACTAGAAGTTCTTCAACTTGAATCATCTAACACTATTAGTTCAATGCAAAATCAGATTAAGGAACTTAAGAACAAACATGAAAATGTGCAATGTGTGCAATGTGTTGATTACAATGTTTTAAAGTCTAAATTACATGAAATACAAACTGAATTTGAATCATTAAAAGTATGCAACCTAGACTTGAACAAATCTTTAGAACAATTTAAGAATGGTTCCAACATGTTAGACACTCTTATTGCATCTCAAAAGCATGGAAATAACAAACAAGGTCTTGGATATGTTAAAGAAGCTGAATACACACCTAAGGAAACAACATTTGTATCATCTTCAACCAACATGAAATATAAGCCAAATGCATTTAGAAATGAACCTATTCTGCCCACACCACCTTCATCACAAAGATTGCAAAATGCATCAACATATAGGAAGGTAAATACACCTAGAAACCATGCTTACATGTATACAAGAATGCCTAAACCAAGAAGTATGAAATCTGCTCAAGTTATGCCTTATATGCAACAACATGCTTATGTGAAGAACATGACATACTCTAGGCCTAAATCAGTTTACAACACACGGCCTAGACACACACAACATCTTGCTTATACACGGCCTAAATTCAATGCTTATACACGGCCAAGATATAACTCATATACATGGCAACATTTAAATGCATATAGAACTTACAATGCTCATCCAACTAGTCATAAACGTGCAGCCCCTTTTCAATCATATTCTATGTATCAAAATCCACTATTTGATCATTATATGCAACATGATTTTAACATTTCAAAACCAAGAAAGGTTGTTCAAGTTTGGGTACCTAAAGGTACACTAACATGAACTTAACTTGTCTAACCTTGAAAGGACCCAAAATCAAAGGGTACCTAAGTTGTTATTTACATTTGTAGGTACATAACATCAAAGAAAGACAAGTTGCTGGTTATAACAACAAAGAAGATGAAAAGAACAAAACCAATTGGATAGTTGATAGTGGTTGCTCAAGACATATGACGGGCAACAAAAATTTGTTTAGCACACTTAAGAACGTTGCAAAAGGTGGCAAAGTCACCTTTGGAGACAACAATCAAGGCCAAATAATTGGCAAAGGCAAGGTTGGTGATCCAAACAAGTTTGAGATCAAAAATGTCCTACTTGTAAGTAACTTAACCTTTGAGCTTTTAAGTGTTTCTCAACTATGTGACAACAACTTGAATGTTCTCTTTTCCTCCACCTCTTGTAAGATAATGGATAAAAACAATCAAGTTGTGTTAAAAGGAAAACGTGAAGGAAACATATATGTGCTTAACATGGATGATATGCTAAGTAGTAACACAAAATGTCTTGTTTCACATGAATCTGATCCCAATCTTTGGCATAGACGTTTAGGACACATTGGTATATCAACCTTAGAAAAACTACACGCTAAAAGTCTTGTTAAAGGATTGCCTAAACTTAACTTGAATGATTTTCAACTATGTGAATCTTGTATCAAAGGCAAACATGTTAGAGAATCTCTTAAGCCTAAAACTGAGTTCACAACATCTAGAATACTAGAACTCTTGCATATAGACTTATTTGGTCCATGTAGAACAAGAAGCTTAGGTGGAAGTTATTATGTATGTGTAATAGTTGATGATTTCTCAAGATATACTTGGACATTGTTTCTTGCTTCAAAATATGAAAGTGCATCATCTATAGCTAATCTAATTAGACAACTTGAAAATGAACATGAATCACATGTTATTAAGATAAGGAGTGATAGAGGTGGTGAGTTTAAAAATAGTGAATTAATCAAATTCTGTAATGAAAAGGGTATAAAACATGAATTCTCCCCCACCAAGAACTCCTCAACTTAATGGTGTAGTTGAAAGAAAGAATAGGACTATTCAAGAAGTAGCAAGAACAATGATGGTAGAAAACAAAGTACCTAAATTCTTATGGGCTGAAGCAGTAAACACATCAAGTTATATGATCAACAGACTATCAATAAGAAAGAAATTGAACAAAACTCCATATGAAATCTTAAATGGACGACTCCCAAAAGTAAACTATCTAAAAGTCTTTGGTTGTAAATGTTTTGTATTGAACACAAAAGATAACTTAGATAAGTTTGATCCTAAGTCTGATGAACATATATTTGTGGGATATTCAATGAACTCTAAAGCATATAGATGTTATAATGCACAAACAAGAAAGATAGTTGAATCTATACATGTGAAGTTCAATGAAAATGCATATCTCCGAACAAGTAATCAACATGAAACCTATGTACCAAATGATCAAATACTTCATGATGAAGATGAACTTATCCTACCACCTACACATGATCAAGTTGAAACACCAAATCAAACTCTTGAAATGCATGAAGTTCAAACTCCCCCTACACAAGAACATAATGAAGAAAATGTGCCTAACCAACCTATTGAACATCATGAACCTATTGAAGATGCACAACCAAGTAATTGGTGGCAAATAAGAGATAAACAAAAGCATCCTCAAGAACTTATCATAGGAGATGTAAATCAAGGGGTTAGAACACGTAGGCAAATAGATCCTAATGAATATGATCAATGGCATGCACTTATATCCCAAATTGAACCTAAGAATGTGAATGATGCCTTAAACGATGCATATTGGATAGATGCAATGCATGAAGAGTTAAACCAATTTGAAAGAAACAATGTGTGGGATTTAGTACCTAAACCCGAGGATAAATCAATCATTGGAACTAAATGGGTGTTTAGGAACAAAATGAATGAGCAAGGGGTTGTAGTAAGAAATAAGGCAAGACTTGTAGCTCAAGGATATAATCAAGAAGAGGGTATTGATTACGATGAAACATTTGCCCCCGTAGCAAGATTAGAATCCATACGCCTCTTATTAGCTTTTGCATGTTATAATAACATCAAACTATTCCAAATGGATGTTAAGAGTGCATTCTTAAATGGCTATATCCAAGAAGAAGTTTTTGTTAAACAACCACCAGGCTTTGAAGATCCAAAGAACCCTGATCATGTATATAAACTTAAGAAAGCCTTATATGGTTTGAAACAAGCCCCCCGTGCATGGTATGAAAGATTTGCCAACTTTTTACTAAGTAACAACTTTCAAAGAGGAACCATAGATAGTACCTTATTCTTGAAAAAGAAAGACAAAGATTTGCTTGTAATACAAATATATGTAGATGACATAATCTTTGGTTCAACTAATCCTAACTTAGTAAAAGACTTTGAAGATTGTATGAAGTCTGAGTTTGAAATGTCCATGGTTGGTGAATTAAATTACTTCTTAGGCTTGCAAATAAAACAAACATCAAATGGTATACATATCAATCAAGCCAAATACATAAGAGATATGATAAAGAAATTCAACTTTGAAAACTTGAAACCATCTCCAACACCAATGTGTACTTCAACAAAATTAGACAAAGATGAAAATGGTGTTGCATTTGATGAAAAACTATATAGGTCTATGATTGGTTCATTGCTATATCTAACTGCTAGTAGACCTGATATTATGTTTGCAGTATGTATGTGTGCAAGATTTCAAAGTATGCCTAAGTTGTCACACTTTAAAGCTATAAAAAGAATATTTAGATATCTTCAACATACACCAACATTAGGCTTATGGTATGATAGACAATCTAGTCTAAGTTTACATGCATATTCAGATGCAGATTATGGTGGATGTAGAGTAGATAGAAAGAGCACTAGTGGAACATGTCAATTCCTAGGAAACTCACTAATATCTTGGTTTTCAAAGAAACAATCTAGTGTTGCACTTTTTACTACTGAAGCAGAATATATGGCTTTAAGTCTATGTTGTACTCAACTATTATGGATTAAACAACAACTTTCAGACTTTGAAATACAAGTAAATAATATTCCCATCTATTGTGATAGTACAAGTGCTATAAATTTGTCTAAAAACCCTGTACTACACTCTAAGGCAAAGCATATAGAAGTACGTTATCATTTTCTCCGTGATCATGTTAATCTTGGACATATACACATTGAACATGTTAGAACTGATCAACAAGTAGCTGACATATTCACTAAACCCCTTAATCAAGCTATCTTTGAGACTTTACGTGCAAGACTTGGATTAATTGCTTACAACTGACTACTACACCCTTCAGTCTTTTGCATAATTTACAAAATTAAGGGGGAGAAATAAATGTGTATATATATCATGTTAAGGGGAAGATAGATATCATGTTAAGGGGGAGATAACACATTAAGGGGGAGCAGCTTACACTTGATTTAGATGCTTACTTGATTACACAGATTACAACACTTGATTTAGATGCACACTTGATTTAAATGCTTAATATACACATATGTGGGGTAATTTTGCAAATCATCAAAAGGGGGAGATTGTTGTGATATATTATGTTTGAGTGATTGCAAAATGTATATGTGTGCATATGTGTAATTGTTGTGCAAAATGTATATGTGTGCATATGTGTAATTGTTATGATGATTGCAAAAAGATATATCATGTTTGAATGATTGGAAGATGCATATGTGAGCATGTATGTGTAACGTTTAAATGTGAAATTGTTTTGGCAAGGCATGAACTTATGAACTTATGAGCTAAATGTGAAATTGCTTGAATGAATCAAGATTGAACAAGTTTGATTAAGATCATGAGATTGAACTTGGCCAATTCAATCACATATCTTAATCAAGACATGTTCAAACTGATCTTAGATTATATATGCCAATACATGTTGTTCAAACTGATCTTAGAAGATATATATGCCAATACATGTTGATAATATGATCTAACCAAGCCTTGAAGTCACATGACTTACAATATAAGGCAAATTGTTCGGTTTAGTATCCTATTGCAGGTTTTGGTTCATATCTTGGGCAAATGAACTCCAAATTGAGTCATTCAAAAGCCCACATGATCCTTATTCAATTTAGAATCTAATTGGCTGAGGAAAGGCATGCTTGGCACGGGTTAAAACTGAATTGACCCGGTGGGAAGCTTATTGACCTATATAAGGGCTATTTTGGTAATTTCACCATTTGGACTTCTCATTCTTATTTGGTCTTCTTCCAACTGATTTATATGATCATATGACACATTTATAAGTCATGTCACATCATGGCAAAAATGAATCTGGAGCAGCACCATGTCTAGGTTCATCCTAGGACAAAATTCCTATTTTTGTGCTAAGGGGTATTCTGGTCTCTTCACTTGCCAATGGGTCTTCCAACATGTTATATATTGCTTATATGATGTTTATATGTGTTTATGTCACATATGGTACGTGCCCTATTTTTATGGAAACGGGCAGCATGGTATCTCAATTGGAATTCTTATATTATGGTTATCACATCTATGGTTTTCTTGGAATTCTGGGTATTCTTCATATGGTTTTCTATGCTACATGTTGAAGACATAAATGACTATATTTTATATGGTTACACACGGATGTTGGCGCATATTTCATGTTCAAATGTTCAGATTTTGAACAAGTCAAGGCAAGTTCAAATAAATCCTATTTTGGTGCTGATTTTAGATGATTATTCTTGGCTATTCTTGTGATGATTCAAACGGCTATATTGGTTCAAATTTGGAGCAACATTTCGTGTGATATATGGTCAAAATTCAGATTATGATGTGTGACAAAAAGCAAGTCCTACAATGTAGCAAAGTTGAAGCAAAAATTTCTCAACCAAGGAAGCAAAAGGCAACGGCTATATGTGTCAAGATTGATGACCAATTCAAATTCAAAGGCTTAGCTGAATTTTCTCTATCTTTGAACTATTCTCCAATGCCTTGATTCTAGGCATTCCAACGTCCCTTTGATGTTCAAGATAAGGAGATAAATTTGTTCAAAATATATGCCAATTCAGCTGCATACATGGCAAGTTATTTACACATGGATATTGTTGATTGGAGCTGATTTTTAAACGTTCAAATGGAGCCAATCTCCATCTCATTCCAACGGCTATAATGGGATAAAAATTCAGATGGAAGACCATGTCAAAGCATTCAAAAAATCAGATTTATCTTGAAAGTCAAATGCTGAATTTTTGGTAGCTAAAAAAGTGCTCAAATTTCTCCATTCTCATCCATTCCAAACGGCTACTTTGAGGAGCCTTTAGGCTGTCCTCTTGGCTATAAATAGCTCCAAAGATGAAGAGGAAAAGCACACCAACGAAAGCAACAAAGAAAGCAAGCAAGACAATTAGCTCTTTGTCTCCATTCTTTTCTTCTTCTCTTCTCTATTGAAGAACACATTTGCAGCAAGCTTTATGATTGTATAGTTCTTCAATTCTTGTTATTTTAACACCTTTCAAACGATACATTGTAAGGGAGAAGCTGGTGTATAAAGCTTACTCCTTAGAGGTGAGCAAAAGGTGCAAAGGTGCAAAGGTGAAACAAACTAGTGCTGATTTTCAGTTTTGGTGCAGCCTCTTGAAGAAGTTGGTGAAAAGCTTCTTCCTTTGGCTTTGTAAGGTGACTTTGGTGTTTGGTGTTTAGTGAAATCCAAGAGAAGGTGTCTCTTGGGACTGGAGTAGGTCACATTGACCGAACCAGGATAATTCCTTGTGTTCTTTACTTATTTCCTGCACTTACTGTTTTCTGCCTGAGAATTACACTAACTTGGCACGCATAATTGAACGAGCAAACAGTCTTAGAATTGCATGAATTTTGGATATATTATACTTCAATGTGTTAGCTTTCATTAGCCGCAAGAATCACTAAATTCTAAGGTGTTTAGCATATTCAAATCATCTTCACAAAATTGTTGCTACATTCTGTGAACAGTTCTGACCAGTGTGCAAACTTGTGCAATTTGAATAGGCTATCCTTCGAATCTTGGAGTGAGCCTTATATCAAATTAAACTAGACATCTTGAGGTTTAATTTGACATAAGATTCATCAAAATAGCACGGGTAGATTTTGAGATATTGTTGTTTGAAGTTAAGCTAACATTCTGCCTGAAACTGCCAGAATTGCACACTTTACTTCTCTTGCTTATTTGAACGTGCTAACTTGCTTGAAATTGACTGAATTTTTTATGACATATTATAAACATTCTAAACTTGATCTCTGCCAAGTTTGAGAGCTTGCACAGGTGTATAAGTGGTTCAACCAAAACGTTCAAAGTAGTGAACTGTTTCTGGAATTTTCAGAACCTGAGGTTAAAGAGGCAAAGGGGTCTTCAAACAAGTTTTTGAAGGTAATTATAGTGTAATTTCCGCTAATCCACTATTCACCCCCCCTCTAGTGGTGCTATACAGGTCCAACACTAACAAGCACTTTAAAAACATAAACTATCTAAACAAACAGCAACTAAACGCAAATAAAAATCAGTTCAACATACGGTTTGGGCTGCAACATTCATATGCAAATTTAAACAATGTAAACATGAATAGAAAACGTTGCCAAATGAAGGCTAGAAAACGTTGCCAAGGACTTTGTCTCCTATTCCAAACTGATTTGAACAATAGCTATGGCAAGGAACATTACAATGACACCCCTTGAACTGTAACCGTTGTTCTTGGCTCAATTTATGCCAACACCTCTTCCTCTTTGGCACTCCAACACATCTAAAACCTCAATGAGACCCTAAGATGCTGTAAACCAAAAGATGAAGCAAATACTAACAAGTTCTAGGCTAGGAACTTGAAAGAAAACCGTTAGTGGTTTCAAACTTCAACTAAGAAATAGTTGAGAACTCCTTGAAGGAAATTTGATTGAAATGTGTTTGATAATTAGTTGTCTTTTACATTCAGGTTCTAACTCTACTTATAACAAACGAAGATGCTAAGAAGTACAAGTTTTAATGTACAAAGTACTAGACTAAAATGACATGCTTTGCTTGTAAATTGTTTGAGCAACTTTCGGTTCCAAGAGGCTGGTTGCTTTGCCGTGTAAACCATCTTGTTTTCCAGCCTTTTTCCTTGATCAATTTTATTGGTTAAGACATGGAGCAGCTTGCTTAGAAATGCCTTTGATTGGTTGTATTTAAGGCTTTGAATCTTCAACTCAATTATGCCTTCAACCAGCCGAATTCCTGATGCCTTGTGATTGGATCTTTTGTTGAGCAGCTTGCTGAATGTTCTTCATTTGTTTGTGATTGGTTCAAGCATTTGCAAGACTCCTTTCTATTGGTTGAAGGTTTGAGCAGCTTGTTTCTTCCTTGTTTGCGTGAGAAGAAATCAGATTTTTGACATGGGTGCTTGTCACCACCTTTCTTGTAAGCTACTTGCATAACACCTCTTTGCTTGGACAAAAATTCAGGTTTGAATTGCGTCTTCAAGCTAAAAACGTGTACCTGAAAGACAAGGCAAAAATACAACACAAACTATCCTAAAACAAAGTTAACAAACCAACAATATTAAAAAGAACATCTAAAGATATGTACAACATGCTTTTGATACAACTAGATCATAGTTTGTATCATATAAACCCAATGGACATCATCTTTGCTTGGCTCATCCTCTTCATGCCTGTAAAGAAATGACTCAACACAATGTAACAATTTCTTAGCCATACTCCTTGTTATGGGACCATTGTGGGGCAATGAGGTGTCATCATCAGTGTTTGTATCCTCAAGGTTAGGCTGTAGCTCATCACCTTTTCTTCATCCATCTCTACTCCCTCAGCCGAAATGACAAAGCCTAGAAAAACTACGCGTTCTAAACAAAAAGAGCACTTCTTAAAGTTGGCATGAAGTTGTTCTTCCTTAAGCTTTTGATGAGCCAAATGAAGGCTGAATATGTTTGCCAAGGACTTTGTCTCCTACTCCAAACTGATTTGAACACAAGCTATGTCAAAGAACATCTCAAGGACACCCCTT
>AP025046.1:24553211-24566188 GCA_036186865.1 Eustoma russellianum
ACCCCTTGAGCTTTAACCGTTGTTCTTGGCTCAATCTAGGCCAACACCTCTTCCTCTTTGGCACTCCAACACATCTAAAACCTCAATGAGACCCTAAGATGCTGTAAACCAAATAATGAAGCAAATACTATCAAGTTCTAGGCTGGAACTTGAGAGAAAACCGTAAGTGGCTTTAGACTTCAACTTGAAATGTTGATAACTCCTTGAAGGAAATTCTGGTTCAAATGTATATTGATAATGGTTGTGAATTACATTCAGGTTCTAAACTCTCTTATAACAACGAAAATGATGAAAAAGTACAAGTCTTAATGTACAAGGTACTACTATAAAATGAGATGCTTGCTTTTTGGCAACTTGTTGATGTAACTTTCGGTTGAAAGAAGCTGGTTGCTTCTCCTTTCTTCTTTGCTTGTCTTCAGCCTTATTTTGATTGGTTTAAACATTGAGCAGCTTGCTTGAAACTTAGCCTTGATTGGTTGTGAGTTGTAGTTTGAATTTTCAAAGATTTTTGGCTCAAATCATGCGTTCTCCTCCTTGCATTTTCAGCCAAAGTTTTGATTGGTTAAGGGAGTGTACAGCTTGTCTAGAACTTGTTCTTGATTGGTTCTTACTTTGGTGTTGAATTTTCAAACAAAATTCCCTTAGAAAATGTTTCTTTCCTTGCTTGAATTCAGCCAAGAATTCTGATTGGATGTTGGAGTGAGCAGCTTGGTTGAATCCTCCTTTTGATTGGTTGCATAGTTGATCTTTGAATTTTCAAAACATCTAGGCTTAACCAACGTTTTTCTTCAAGGAATCTGATTGGAGAAGAAGTTGTGCAGCTTGTATTCTTGACTTCAACTTGTTTGTGATTGGTTTGATGGTTTGCAAGAGTCCTTCTAATTGGTTCAAGATGTGAGCAGCTTGTACACCCATTTAACGTGAAGAACATTGCTTGAGATTGACATGAGTGCTTGTCACCACCTTGCTTGTAAGCTCCTTGTATTTCACCTCTTTGTTTGGACAAAAATTCAGGTTTGATTTGCATCTTCAAGTTAAAAACGTGTACCTGAAAGATAAGGCAAGAATACAACACAAACTATCCTAAAACAAAGTTAACAAACTAACAATATTAAAAAGAACATATAAAGATATGTACAACATGCATTTGATACAACTAGATCATAGCTTGTATCATATAAACCCAATGGATGTCATCATTGCTTGGCTCATCCTCTTCATGCCTGTAAAGGAATGATTCAACACATTGTAACAATTTCTTAGCCATACTCCTTGTTATGGGACCATTGTGGGGCAATGAGGTGTCATCGTCAGTGTTTGCATCTACAAGGTTAGGCTGTAGCTCATCATTCCCTCCCACTTGAAAAGGATTCGTCCTCGAATCTGAATCAACACTAAACGGAGAAAGGTCAGCAACATTAAAAGTTTTAGAGATAGGACCATACCTTTCTTCAGGAAGATCGAGAACATAGACATTATCACCAAGCCGTTTCAACACTTTGAACGGTCCATCGCCTCTTGGCTTCAATTTGGAGTCCCTTTCCTTAGGGAATCTTTCTTTTTTCAAGTGTAACCAAACAAGATCACCAGGTTCGAATATAACAACTTTACGATTCCTGTTGGCTCTATTGGCATACACTTTATTCTTAGCTTCAAGTTGTGACTTAACCTTTTCATGCAATTCTTTCACAAGTTTTGCTTTTCGTTCACCATCTAAACTAACACGTTCATGAACAGGTATGGGAACAAGATCAAGCGGGGACAAAGGGTTAAAGACATAAACAACTTCAAAAGGAGAATGCAATGTTCCACTATGAACAACTCTATTGTATGCAAACTCAATGTAAGCTAAGCAATCTTCCCAATTCTTTAGATTCTTTTGAATGACAACACGTAAAAGTTGAGACAAAGTTCTATTAACGACTTCAGTTTGACCATCGGTTTGTGGGTGAGCAGTTGTGGAAAATAGCAATTTAGTACCAAGTTTACTCCACAAAACACGCCAGAAATGACTTAGAAACTTTGTATCTCTATCACTAACAATCGTACGTGGCATGCCATGCAATCTAACAATTTCCTTAAAGAACAAATCAGCAATATGAATAGCATCATCAACTTTCTTACATGCAATGAAATGTGCCATTTTGGAAAATCTATCAACAACAACAAAGATGCTATCTTTACCAGTTTTGGATCGAGGCAATCCCAATACAAAGTCCATAGAAATATCAGTCCAAGGTGAGCTTGGAACAGATAAAGGGGTATACAATCCATGTGGTTGTGTTCTAGATTTTGCTTGCTTGCAAGTAATACATTGGTCACAAATCTTATCAACATGTGCTCTCATATGCGGCCAGAAGAAATGTTCCTTAAGTGTTTCCAAAGTCTTTAACGAGCCAAAATGACCTATTAAACCTCCCCCATGAGCTTCTTTAATCAATAACTCTCTTAATGAACACATTGGTACACATAACTTATGTTCTTTAAACAAGTAACCATCATGCAAGTAATATTTGGCAAAAGGGGACTCAACGCATGCTTGATATATAGAACTAAAATCATGATCAGAATGATACATCTCTTTGATAGACTCAAAACCAAACATGTTACATGAAAGAGTAGTAATCAAAGTATAGCGACGAGATAAGGCATCAGCAACAACATTTTCTTTTCCTTGCTTATACTTGATCACATAAGGGAATTGTTCAATGAATTCAACCCATTTGGCATGTCTTTTGTTCAATTTTCCTTGACCCTTTAGATACTTAAGGCTCTCATGATCAGTATGAATCACAAATTCCTTAGGTTGCAGATAATGTTGCCAAGTTTGTAAGGAACGGACAAGTGCGTACAATTCTTTATCATAGGTTGAATAATTGATGGAAGCTCCTTTCAATTTCTCACTGAAGTAGGCAACAGGTTTGTTACCTTGATGCAATACAGCTCCAATGCCAACTCCACTGGCATCACATTCAACTTCAAACATTTCATCAAAATTGGGCAATCTCAGGATGGGTGCAGAAGTTAGACGTTTCTTAAGTTCCTCAAAGGCTTGTTGTTGTGATTCTCCCCATTCAAATCTTACATCTTTCTTGACTAATTCATTCAAGGGGGTAGCTATGGTAGAGAAATCCTTCACAAAACGTCTATAGAAACTAGCTAATCCATGAAAACTCCTAATATCTCCAGCAGACTTAGGGGTTGGCCACTCAGTTATGGATTTAACTTTCTCTTGATCCACTTCAATTCCTTCAGCACTAATCACAAATCCTAAGAATGTAACCTTCTCCAGACAGAAAGAACACTTCTTGAAATTAGCATACAGCTTCTCTTTCTGTAGGGTGACAAAAACGGCTCTTAGATGGTTCAGGTGTTCACCTAGGGTTTTGGAGTAAATAAGAATGTCATCAAAGTAAACTACTACAAATTTCCCTATGAATTTCCTTAAGACCTCATTCATTAATCTCATGAAAGTACTAGGGGCATTGGTTAAACCAAAGGGCATAACTAACCATTCGTACAATCCAAACTTAGTCTTAAAGGCAGTTTTCCATTCATCACCTTCCCTAATTCTCACTTGGAAATATCCTTGTTTAAGATCTACTTTGCTAAAGCACCTAGACCCATGTAACATATCCAACATGTCATCCAACCTAGGAATAGGGTACCTATACTTCACAGTGATCTTATTGATAGCTCTACAGTCAGTACACATTCTCCAAGTTCCATCTTTCTTAGGGACAATGATTACAGGAACAGCACACGGACTCATACTCTCTCTTACTTTACCTTGAGTCAATAACTCCTCAACTTGCTTTTGGATTTCCTTAGTTTCCTCTGGATTGGCTCTATAGGCAGGTCTGTTTGGCAGAACAGCTCCTGGAATGAAATCTATTTGATGCTCAATGCCTCTTAGAGGGGGTAAACCTGGGGGATCTCCTTCAGGAAGCAAGTTAGAAAATTCTCGAAGTAAAGATGCAACTTCACTCGGTAAAGTAGATGGTATCTCAGATGAAGAGAACAGAGCTTCTTTGTAAAGCAAGATATAAACATTTTTGTTTGAATTGATAGCATGGAATACCTCACTTTGAGATGCAAAGAATGCGCTTTTCTTTAGAGATGGTTCAGCAGAAACTTTGTTTTCTTTCGGTTCAACTTTGAGATGAGAGCTTCTCAGTTGGTGTTCTTTGATAAAGATCCTTTCTAATTCCTTTTCTTTTGGATCATTGTAGCTTTTAACATTCGTTGTTGATCCTCAAAGACTTTGTGCGGGGGTAAGGCATTTAATTTGAACAGTTTGTTGTTATGCCTAAAGGAATATCTATTTAGGTAGCCATCATACGTAACCTTGTTGTCAAATTGCCACGGTCTACCTAATAAGATATGACTTGATTGCATAGGGGCTATGTCACATAACACCTCAGCAGAATACCCACCAATTGACAAAGGAACTAGGACTTGCTTTGTTACTTTAACTTCACCACACTCATTAAGCCACGTAAGTCTATAAGGACGGGGGTGATTAATTAAAGGTAACTCAAGTTTCCTAACAAGCTCAAAACTTGCAACATTTGTACATGAACCGGAGTCATTGATTAACGTGCAGACTTTCTTCTTAACCATACAGTGAATGTGGAATATGTTCTCTCGTTGTATTTCAGGTTCTTCGGTTTTAACTTGGGCACTTAGGGCTCGACGGACAACTAAGAACTCTTTTGTTTCACACTCATCAATCTCTTCACTAATTTCTTCTTCTTCCTCACACGTTTGCTCAATTTCCTTGTTTTCTTCACTCTCTTCCAATTCTTCCTCAGAATAATACTCATTAGACTCTTCAATAAACAAGATGCGTTAGGGTTGGGACATTGATTAGCAAAATGACCTTTTCCTAAGCATTTAAAACATTGAATATCACGAGTCTTAAAATTAGGCGTACCTTCCACCTTGGCTTTGCCTTTATCAGTGATTGGAAGCTTTGGACGATTTTGGATGTTCTGGGTTGGTTTTCCTTGGGATCCACGGCCTTGACCTTGTTGTGGACGGAACGGCGTCCTGGGCTGTGTTCTAGGAAAACTCACAGGATTAGTCCGAAAAGAAGGGTTAGAAGTTTTTACCTTCAATTGTCTTTCCACTTTCTCAGCAATGTGAACCATCGAAGCCAGATCTGAGTAAGGTGTAAGTTCCACCTTAAATGCAATTTCTTTATTCAAGCCAGCTAGAAATCTAGCCATTGTGGCTTCCTCCGCTTCTTCTATGTTAGCCCTGGTAAGCAAATGTTCTAACTCTTTATAAAATTCATCGACAGATCTATTACCTTGAGAAAGTTGTTGCAATTTCTGGAAAATGCTTCTTTCATAGGAAGGAGATATGAATCTCTTCCTCATCTCTTGTTTCAGCTCGGACCAAGTGACAACAGGGGGTTGTCTTGTTCTTCTCCTGGTGTTCTTCAATTGTTCCCACCAAAGTAAAGCATAATCTACAAATTCAAAAGTTGCATACCGCACTTTGGCCAATTCAGAATAGTTAGTGCAAGAATACATATGATCTACCTTTGTTTCCCATTGCAAATATGTTTCAGGATCACTTTTTCCATGGAAGGGGGGAATTGTCAGTTTAGTAGTGATGTATTCTTCTTCAAGTTGTTCTGCAGGTTGACGTTCATTATATCTCTCTTCTAGGTAGGGTTCTTCATTGTACTCAGGGAGACTATCAAATCTTTCCTCAAAAGAAAGGTTCCTACGACCACCATTACTACCCTCGACCTCTACCTCTACCTCTAAGTGATGTGCTTTTTCTGCGTTCAACATGAGACTCATTATCATAAGAGGTGCCTTCTTGAAAAGGGATACTAGGTTCCTTTTGATCTGAGGTAGGCTTTTCTACTCGGCTTAGCCTTTGTTTGTTATCCTCTATGTCACTTCTCATTAAACCAAATTGATTAACAAGGAAAGTGAGTGTTTGCTGTATATTCTCTAGGGTAACAGGGACTGGGGATGGGACAGGAGTAGATGGGGACGGGGATGATGCATTATCTTTCTGTTGGGGACCCATGTTTCAGACAACAATCTCAAAGGCCAAATAAAATATTGACAAGATGCAAATACTCTACTTTATGTTGACAATTGTTTAAAACAGCAATTTGGACTATATTTCCTAAAGATTCAAGTAAATCACAGAAGCCAAATTGTTGTTCGGGGCTGAAAGAAATCTACGGGGTTGTTTTAAGACAATCCCTCAATTTACTTTACAGCATATGCAATTATCAATTGTGGTAAAGTGAAAGTAAAGACACACAAGCAAAGTGCTAGCAAGGGTTTGCTTTAGAAACTTTCAATATTTCAAATCTACAACACTTTGGGGTTTGCTTTGGGCACTTTCTTTCTTTTGAGCTTTGCACGGGATTTTCCCTTTATGCAACGTTTATCTTTGGACGGTTTTGCTTGATTGTTGTGAGACTACTGCTCACGGCCTACATGAGACATTGCCCACGGCCTTTAATTGCACAAGATTGGTTGTATTTGGAATTTGAAAGTTCCTCGTACACAACACGGCTAAACACTATGTAGTGGGAATTCAATTCACAATTACAACAAGATCAAATTGTATAGGGTGCAATGTAAGTTCAGAAATTGATCTAAAATGATACGAATATGGTTCGTATGTTGATGTTGTCCCGATCTTTCTTCACTCTCCAAACGTCCCTCAAGCCTTGAATGTGATGGACAATGGTGCCAAGCAACCACCTTCCTTTCAAGCCTCCAAATCCGTTTGGTTATATGTGTTTCAATCCGCCCAATCCAACCAGTCACTCCTAATCCTTGGATTGTGGATCACCAACAAGGAACACACAATCCTTAATTGGGTCTAGCCTTGATTTAGATATGTGTAAACCAAAGGAAAAACACAAACTTTTATTCAAGAAACTCAAGAACAAAAGACAATACAAAACCGTATGGTTTTTAGTCTCAAAGATGAACAATAGTCTAACTACCAAAGAAATGCTAAGTGATCAATATATTTGATTACAAGTCTTGTTGGCCACTCCCCAAAAAACGTCTAGGGCATCTTGGAGTTGCCATGTTTGCGCCATTTCCTTCCTTGAGATGCAAAATCTGAATTTGTTAATTTAGGTAAGCTTCTCTCTCTTGGCAAATCCACAATTATTGTCTCAATCATCAATTATTGCATTATTAACCATCCTTCTAGAACTTGCCTTGTGCATCCATTTGCCTTCATTAACGCCATTCAGCCTTCCTTGTGACACAAGATCTAATTTTGGTAACTTTCTCTTACTTGAATTATCTCCTTAATTGCTCCAAATCTTCAATTATGACTCCATAATTCATTCCAATCATACCAATCTGATTTATGACATTCTAGAAGGTCTCTTAATTGCATTTGATGATGCTAGGCGGCTGCCACCCTCTCAAGAAGACCGAAAACCCTAATTTGCACAATTGGGCTTGTTTTGGACTTCTTCCTTGCAACTCTTGTAGCTATTTTTGTGGACTGATTTTGACAAAACCCAAAACATGAAAGATGCTCTAAATTAAGTCTACTTCAAGGTCCAGCTGGTCCCATGTACGCCCAACCTCACTTGAAAGCCCAAAACCACACAACAGCCTTGTATGGACAAGCTTGGTCCAAATCTGATAAGCCTTCCTTTCCAAAGCTCAAGGCGTTTGATCCAAGACCTGTAACACCTACAAATCACACTCATACACCAAACATAAGTATTCTAAAACAAACTTTAAAAGAATCAAAGGAAAAGGCAACTAAAAGCCACAGAAACGGCACCAACAAGTGGACTGACTATCCTGCCCTCCCACCAACCCTTTAACTTATTTATTGACATTGAAAATCATTGGATAATCAGTTCTTAAGCTCAACAATGAGCACCCATTTAGGAGGAACGTCCATTGGTTCATCTTGCACATGTTTGGTTAGAAAGGAGCCAACCTCAAAACCAAGTTGAAGACAATTAGTCCTCTTGGTTTGGCTCCTTGTCAAAGGCCCCTTATGGTTAAGGGCACCTTGTGCAAGCTCCTCATTAGGGGGCTGCTCCTCAGCCTCATCAATCCCCCCCTCCTCAAAAGGATTCGCCCTCGAATCATCAAGATAAAAATGCTCAAAAGGGGAAAGATCACTTACATTGAAGGTGTTGGAAACTGAACCATACCTGTCTGGAGGAAGATCAAGCACATAAGCATTTGGACCAACCTTTTGAATGACCTTAAAAGGTCCATCTCCTCTAGGCATAAGCTTGGACTTCCTCTCCTTAGGAAACCGTTCCTTCCTTAAATGTAACCAAAGAAGATCGCCAGGATAAAACACAACATCTTTTCTATGCTTGTTAGCTTGTTTGGCATACTGTCTATTCTTTCTTTCAAGTTGGAGTTTAACCTTTTCATGCAACTTTTTGATCATTTCAGCTCGTTGTTTACCATCCATGCTAGTACGCTCATCAATTGGAATAGGCAACAAATCAAGTGGGGAGTGGGGTAGAAAACCATAGACAACTTCAAAAGGGGAATACAAAGACCCACTATGAACAGCCCTATTGTAAGCAAACTCAATATGTGGTAAACATTCTTCCCAATTTTTCAGATTGCTTTGGATTAAGGCACGCAACATTTGTGACAAGGTTCGATTTACCACTTCAGTTTGGCCATCTGTTTGTGGATGTGCAGTAGTAGAAAACAAAAGCTTAGTTCCCAACTTGCTCCAAAGCACACGCCAAAAATGACTCAAGAATTTACTGTCCCTATCACTAACAATTGTTTTAGGCATGCCATGCAACCGAACAACTTCTTTAAAGAATAGATTTGCAATGTAGGAAGCATCATCTACTTTGTGACAAGCAATAAAGTGTGCCATCTTACAGAATCTGTCTACCACAACAAAGACACTATCTCTACCACCTTTTGATCTAGGTAAGCCAAGAACAAAGTCCATAGAAATGTCCTCCCAAGGTGCACTAGGTACGTCCAAGGGTGTGTACAAACCATGAGGTTGTGTTTTGGACTTAGCTTGCCTACAAGTGATGCAACTACTACAAGCCTTTGCAACATCTGATTTCATGTGAGGCCAAAAGAAATGTTCCTTAAAGTTTCTAAAGTTTTAAAAACTTCAAAGTGCCCCATTAAGCCGCCCCCATGTGCTTCTTTAACCAACAATTCTCGCATTGATCCCTTAGGAATGCATAATCGTTTCTCCTTAAACAAATAGCCATCATGCAAATAAATTTACCAAAAGGAGAATCAACACATGCATCATAAATGGAAGCAAAATCAGAATCATCCTTATACAATTCCTTAACAAATTCAAAGCCAAGCAAGTGTGAAGACAACTTAGTAATCAAAGTATACCTTCTAGACAAAGCGTCAGCAACTATGTTATCTTTTCCTTGCTTGTACTTAATGACATAAGGAAATTGCTAAATAAACTCAACCCACTTTGCATGCCTCTTATTCAGTTTTCCTTGACTCTTAAGGTACTTCAAACTTTCATGATCAGTATGAATGACAAACTCTTTGGGTTGCAAGTAGTGTTGCCAAGTTTGTAAGGACCTTACTAAAGCATACAACTCCTTATCATAAGTAGGATAGTTCAACGCAGCACCTTTCAACTTCTCACTAAAATAAGCAATAGGATGCTTACCTTGGGTTAGAACAGCTCCAATTCCCACGCCACTTGCATCACACTCTATCTCAAATGTATCATCAAAGTTTGGCAACTTCAAGATAGGTGCTGTAGTGAGACGTCTTTTAAGCTCATCAAACGCCCTTTGTTGGGCTTCCCTCCAATGGAATCCAACCTCTTTCTTGACTATCTCATTCAATGGTGCGGCTACGGTTGAAAAGTCTTTGACAAACCGCCTATAAAAACCTGCCAAACCATGAAAGCTCCTCACTTC
Organism: Eustoma russellianum; assembly: GCA_036186865.1. Classification (NCBI taxonomy): domain Eukaryota; kingdom Viridiplantae; phylum Streptophyta; class Magnoliopsida; order Gentianales; family Gentianaceae; genus Eustoma; species Eustoma russellianum. Next base: position 24,563,128 of record AP025046.1, read on the forward strand.
TCCCACACTCTTTGGTGTAGGCCATTCAAGGATGGATTTCACCTTGTCTTGATCCATTTCAATCCCTGCAGAACTGATTACAAAACCAAGAAAAACAACTTTGTCCAAACAAAAAGAACATTTCTTAAAGTTAGCATAAAGTTTTTCTTTTCTTAGCTTTTCAAAAACAGCCCTTATGTGATCTAAATGCTCTTCTAAGGTCTTAGAATAGATCAAGATGTCATCAAAATAAACCACAACAAACTTCCCAATAAAAGCTCTCAAAACTTCATTCATTAGCCTCATGAATGTACTAGGTGCATTAGTTAACCCAAAAGGCATAACTAACCATTCATACAATCCAAATTTAGTTTTAAAAGCTGTTTTCCATTCATCACCCTCTCTTATCCTCACTTGAAAATAACCACTTTTCAAATCAATTTCGTATACCATCGTGAACCATGCAACATATCAAGCATATCATCAAGTCTAGGAATGGGATACCTATACTTTACAGTGATTTTGTTGATGGCCCTACAATCTGTACACATCCTCCAAGTGCCATCTTTTTTTGGAACAAGGATGACTGGCACTGCACTTGGGCTCATACTTTCCCTTACCTTCTCTTTGGCTAAGAGATCCTCCACTTGCCTTTGTATTTCCTTTGTTTCCTCCGGATTGGCCCTATAAGCTGGCCTATTAGGTAGGACAGCCCCTGGAATAAAGTCAATGTGGTGCTCAATCCCTCTTAAAGGTGGCAACCCATGTGGTTCCTCCTCGGGAAACAAATCTGCAAATTCTTCCAACAAAGAAACAACACCACTAGGCAAGGTAGATGGTAAGTCATTCTTAGAAAACAAGCATTCAACACTATCTTTGTAAAGTATCACCAAAACAGTTTTATTATCATACAATGCATGTGTAACTTCACGAGATTTTGCAAAGAAAGCATGCTTCTTAGGTGGATGTGAAATTTGTGGGGTGGATGCTTGTGAAAGTGTTTGAACCGTGGGTGAGGGTGGACTGATTTGGGGCCGTGGGTTGTGTACCCTTGGCCGAGGAGTTCGTGGCCTCCAAAAGGCTTCTTCTCTCCTTTTTAAGAACCTCTAAGAACCTTTTTTCAGCCTCCTTTTCCTTAGGATCTGAATGGTTCTTCTTCATCCTCTTAGCATCCTCATAAACTTTATGTGGAGACAATGCATGTAACTTAAACTTTTTGGCCATTAAAAGTAAAAGCATACATGTTCAATCTACCATCATAAATAACATGCTTGTCAAATTGCCAAGGTCCACCTAACAAAATATGACTAGCATGCATAGGAGCTACATCACACAAAATTTCATCTTTGTAGCCGCCAATAGATAAAGAAATCAGAACTTGTTTAGACACATGAATCTCATCACAATCATTTAGCCAAGATAACCTATAGGGATGGGAATGATCAATCATAGGTAAATCTAACTTTCTAACAAGTTCAATACTTGCAACATTAGCACAAGAACCACTATCAATAATTAAAGTGCAGTTTTTGCCTTTTACCAAACAATGGATGTGGAAAATGTTCTCCCTTTGCAAGTTTTCTTCTTCCTCCTTCATGTGTGCACTTAAGGCTTTTCTTACCACAAGAAAGTCCTTATAAGCACCCTCTTCATCACTCTTTACCCTCCTCTGCTGAGTCCTCTTGGTATTCTTCCTTTGTTGCTTCTTCTTCCTCCTCTTCGGAATAGAATTCATTTGTTTCCTCAAGGTACAACACTTTCTTGGCATTAGGGCAGTCCCTTGCATAATGCCCTCTCCCTCTACATTTAAAACACTCAATCTCCCTTGTCCTTGGAGGGTTTGCGGTTGCCTTGCCTTTGCCTTTGTCATTTTGACCTAGATTTGCACCATTGGTCCTTTGAGTGAAGTGTGGCTTATTTGGAGTGTGAGGGCTGTTTTGGCCGAGGGTGTTTGAACTTGGCCGTGCTCCTCCATTGCCATTAGACCTAGGCTGCACTTTAGAAAAAGAAGAAGCATTAGTTCTAAAACCAAATCCACTAGCAGAAGAACGTACCTTTAATTGCCTCTCAATTTTCTCAGCTTTGTGAACCATGGAATTTAGATCAACATAGGTAGTGAGTTCAAGTTGAAACCCAATCTCCTTATTAAGACCTCCCAAAAACCGAGCCATGGTTGCCTCCTCAGTTTCTTCAGTATCAGTTTTTATCAACAAACTTCTAACTCCTTAAAGTATTCATCCACACTTTTATTTCCTTGAGTTAGGCATTGCAACTTTTGGAACATGGATCTCTCATAAGATTCTGGAATGAATTTCTTTCTCATCTCATATTTCATCTCATCCCAAGTTCCAATTGTTGGTTGTCTAGTCCTTCTTCTTATACTTTGAGTTTGGTCCCACCAAATCAAGGCATAATCCAAGAACTCTATACTTGCATATCTCACCTTTTGTAACTCAGTATAGTTGGTATAGGAAAAGATCATGTCAACTTTTCTTTCCCACTCAATGTAGGCTTCAGGGTCACTTTTACCATAAAAGGGTGGAATGTTTATTTTGGTTTTCAAATAATCATCCTCTTGAGGCACATGCCTCCTAGGTTGTATTCGGCCTTGAGGCCTTGGGTATACCTCCTCAACCTCTTCCTCTTCATAGTAATCATTCCATTCCTCCCTAACAGGTTGGTGTCTCATTCCTTGTCTCCTATCTCCTCTACCCCTTGCTCCTCCTCTACCTCCCATGCTTGTGGACCCCTTAGGTTCAGTTCCACGGGATGTTTGGCCTTGGTTTTGAGGTGGGGGCTGTTCTTGGGTAGGAGGTGTGTTGGATGTCATCCTTGCTTCCCACTCATCCAACCTAGATTGCATATTACTAAGCATTTGTGCCATCTTTTCCATTGAAAATTCCACTTTGTCTCCTCCTCCTTGGGTACTGTTTGAACCATCCATGGCAACCTGAAACGCTTTCACAAACAAGAAGAAAAAGAAAACTAACACAAGAAACAAAAGTGAGTTGTTAGTGAAAACAAAAAGGAAACGAAAATCTGTTTGGCCTTTTTTGTCCTCCCTTGTTTTCTCTCAATTGTT
>AP025046.1:24566198-24583912 GCA_036186865.1 Eustoma russellianum
TTTGCCTTCAAAAACACCAATTGATCAACAAGTGGTAAAACAGCGTCAAGAAGTTTAGAGCACAATGTAAACACACTTAATAACTATGATTCAAAGAAACAAGAAACCAAAAGTGATGTAGTTGGTTGAACCAAAGAATTGCTAAGGGTTGTCCTGGGCAATCTTTAATTAAACCAACTTATGCAATATCAAATGCAAGCTCTTTGATTGATAGTATGAATGTGTATCCAAGGTTGGGAATTGAAGGGTTTATGTGTGTTGTTTTTTTTTGGGGTCAAACACACGGTCTTGCTTCTTTTTTTTTTTTTGTCAACTTGGATAGTAGATGCAAAAAGATGGAACTTTTGTACAAAAGTAACTTCTTTTCTCTTCCTTTCTTTTGTGCACTTCTCTGTTCTTTTTTTTTTTGAACGTCCAAATCAGCCTTGATGCAACCTTTGTTTGCTTTTGCTAGAATCAGCTGTGTAGGCTTGAATATACTGCTTATATGTAGGAAAGATGATCCCTTTTTTGTGCTTGTATGGATGTTTAGTAGGAAACAGATTTTCCTTGGATACCAATACAACCAAAACAAACAAACTTGTATTCAATAGCACACAAGCAAATTTAATTAAAAGCTTCGATAACAACAAGGTGTTTGACTCAAAGGTAGCTTCTTTTAGGCCTTGGGCTGATTTTAGATGGAGTTAAATCCTATTCAATGCAAACAACAATGATCCTATGATTAAGTGTGTTGAAGATGAGATCCTTACTGATAGGTGATCAATATTGATGCAAAAGGTGAAGCCTTTTTTGTGGTTTTTTTGTTGGACTGAAGAAAAGAACAATCTTTGTTTTTGTTTTGACGAAATGAAGCAAAAGATCAAAATTTTTTTTTTGACAAGAAACGTTTTTTTGGATGATTGAGAATAACAAGAATGACACAAACGACACAAGAAAAGATATTTGAGATGAAGATAAACGAGAGCTCTGATACCACTTGATACGAATATGGTTCGTATGTTGATGTTGTCCCGATCTTTCTTCACTCTCCAAACGTCCCTCAAGCCTTGAATGTGATGGACAATGGTGCCAAGCAACCACCTTCCTTTCAAGCCTCCAAATCCGTTTGGTTATATGTGTTTCAATCCGCCCAATCCAACCAGTCACTCCTAATCCTTGGATTGTGGATCACCAACAAGGAACACACAATCCTTAATTGGGTCTAGCCTTGATTTAGATATGTGTAAACCAAAGGAAAAACACAAACTTTTATTCAAGAAACTCAAGAACAAAAGACAATACAAAACCGTATGGTTTTTAGTCTCAAAGATGAACAATAGTCTAACTACCAAAGAAATGCTAAGTGATCAATATATTTGATTACAAGTCTTGTTGGCCACTCCCCAAAAAACGTCTAGGGCATCTTGGAGTTGCCATGTTTGCGCCATTTCCTTCCTTGAGATGCAAAATCTGAATTTGTTAATTTAGGTAAGCTTCTCTCTCTTGGCAAATCCACAATTATTGTCTCAATCATCAATTATTGCATTATTAACCATCCTTCTAGAACTTGCCTTGTGCATCCATTTGCCTTCATTAACGCCATTCAGCCTTCCTTGTGACACAAGATCTAATTTTGGTAACTTTCTCTTACTTGAATTATCTCCTTAATTGCTCCAAATCTTCAATTATGACTCCATAATTCATTCCAATCATACCAATCTGATTTATGACATTCTAGAAGGTCTCTTAATTGCATTTGATGATGCTAGGGCGGCTGCCACCCTCTCAAGAAGACCGAAAACCCTAATTTGCACAATTGGGCTTGTTTTGGACTTCTTCCTTGCAACTCTTGTAGCTATTTTTGTGGACTGATTTTGACAAAACCCAAAACATGAAAGATGCTCTAAATTAAGTCTACTTCAAGGTCCAGCTGGTCCCATGTACGCCCAACCTCACTTGAAAGCCCAAAACCACACAACAGCCTTGTATGGACAAGCTTGGTCCAAATCTGATAAGCCTTCCTTTCCAAAGCTCAAGGCGTTTGATCCAAGACCTGTAACACCTACAAATCACACTCATACACCAAACATAAGTATTCTAAAACAAACTTTAAAAGAATCAAAGGAAAAGGCAACTAAAAGCCACAGAAACGGCACCAACAAGTGGACTGACTATCCTGCCCTCCCACCAACCCTTTAACTTATTTATTGACATTGAAAATCATTGGATAATCAGTTCTTAAGCTCAACAATGAGCACCCATTTAGGAGGAACGTCCATTGGTTCATCTTGCACATGTTTGGTTAGAAAGGAGCCAACCTCAAAACCAAGTTGAAGACAATTAGTCCTCTTGGTTTGGCTCCTTGTCAAAGGCCCCTTATGGTTAAGGGCACCTTGTGCAAGCTCCTCATTAGGGGGCTGCTCCTCAGCCTCATCATAAAACAACAATGGGATAGCTCTTTAACAATGTGGGGCTTAAACAATTCCTAAATTTCAGAATATATCTAAGTCCAACAAGTTGTTTGAAACAATTGAAATCAACAAAAGATAAAGCTATTAGCATATAGCAAGATTTCAAATGAGCTTTAAAGGTTGTTTTGATCCACACGGTTTTTGGGCAGTTTGTTCTTTCTTCTATTTTCTGTTTTTGATGCAGGTGATCTAACTAATTCTAATATGGATAAATGCAAGTTGGTTGTGTCTAAATGAAGTTTACAAAGGCTGGTTACTAACAACTAATGGAAATTCAGTTTTGAAGCTAAGTATGCTATCTTGTTTTGTTTCGTTTTCAAGTGACCTAACCTACTTGTTTTTTGTTTGGTTTTTGTTTGTATGATGCAATCAGATTCTAAACTAAATGATACTAGATGCAGCTCCTAACAAATGTGTATGAACTAGAACTAGGCAGCTCACTTAGTTAGCTAAAACTACTTTGTTTTTGTTCTTGGGTTTTCGGTTTTCTTGTGCTAAACTAAACAACCATCTAAGACACTTAAACTATGTTGTAATTTAGTCTAACTAAGCTATATAAGGCAGCACTAAAAACGTTTTGAACAGTTTGCACACAAGCTACTAGAAACAGAATTTTAACAAGTAGTAAACTATCAACTATTCTAGTTTTGGTGTTTCAAGTTTTCTGATTTTAAGGACACAACTACACTAACACTTAAACTACTAGATTAAGGTCTAATGATGATCAACTAAGCTAAATATGGCAGCATATAAAACGTTCAAAACAGTTTGCACACATGAACTAAAAACTGAATTTAAACAACTTGATTTCAACTACTATCAACTAACCTATTTTTTTTTTGTTCAAGGTTTTCAGTTTGAAGGAGTTAATTAACTACCACTTAAAACTTCCAGATTAGGACCTAATGAACAATATCTAAGCTAGGTTGAACAATCACAAGCTGGCCACACACGGTTTTTGCTTCAAGATACACAATCAACTCCTAACACACTTAAGTCTAGTCTATGTTCTTTTTTTTTTGGGGTGTTTCGGTTTTTGCTACTAAAACTAAGTTACCAAACTATTGTAAACTATCTAATAAGCACTTTAAAACATAAACAAACTACCTAAACAAACAGATTCAAAACGGAATGAAAATCAGTTCACAAACGATTGTGGGCAGCAATATTCATTTGCAAGTTTAAGCAGTGTAAACATGAATAGAAGACTAACCAAGGCTCTGATACCAATTGATGAGCCAAATGAAGGCTGAATATGTTTGCCAAGGACTTTGTCTCCTACTCCAAACTGATTTGAACACAAGCTATGTCAAAGAACATCTCAAGGACACCCCTTGAGCTTTAACCGTTGTTCTTGGCTCAATCTAGGCCAACACCTCTTCCTCTTTGGCACTCCAACACATCTAAAACCTCAATGAGACCCTAAGATGCTGTAAACCAAATAATGAAGCAAATACTATCAAGTTCTAGGCTGGAACTTGAGAGAAAACCGTAAGTGGCTTTAGACTTCAACTTGAAATGTTGATAACTCCTTGAAGGAAATTCTGGTTCAAATGTATATTGATAATGGTTGTGAATTACATTCAGGTTCTAAACTCTCTTATAACAACGAAAATGATGAAAAAGTACAAGTCTTAATGTACAAGGTACTACTATAAAATGAGATGCTTGCTTTTTGGCAACTTCTTGATGTAACTTTCGGTTGAAAGAAGCTGGTTGCTTCTCCTTTCTTCTTTGCTTGTCTTCAGCCTTATTTTGATTGGTTTAAACATTGAGCAGCTTGCTTGAAACTTAGCCTTGATTGGTTGTGAGTTGTAGTTTGAATTTTCAAAGATTTTTGGCTCAAATCATGCGTTCTCCTCCTTGCATTTTCAGCCAAAGTTTTGATTGGTTAAGGGAGTGTGCAGCTTGTCTAGAACTTGTTCTTGATTGGTTCTTACTTTGGTGTTGAATTTTCAAACAAAATTCCCTTAGAAAATGTTTCTTTCCTTGCTTGAATTCAGCCAAGAATTCTGATTGGATGTTGGAGTGAGCAGCTTGGTTGAATCCTCCTTTTGATTGGTTGCATAGTTGATCTTTGAATTTTCAAAACATCTAGGCTTAACCAACGTTTTTCTTCAAGGAATCTGATTGGAGAAGAAGTTGTGCAGCTTGTATTCTTGACTTCAACTTGTTTGTGATTGGTTTGATGGTTTGCAAGAGTCCTTCTAATTGGTTCAAGATGTGAGCAGCTTGTACACCCATTTAACGTGAAGAACATTGCTTGAGATTGACATGAGTGCTTGTCACCACCTTGCTTGTAAGCTCCTTGTATTTCACCTCTTTGTTTGGACAAAAATTCAGGTTTGATTTGCATCTTCAAGCTAAAAACGTGTACCTGAAAGATAAGGCAAGAATACAACACAAACTATCCTAAAACAAAGTTAACAAACTAACAATATTAAAAAGAACATATAAAGATATGTACAACATGCATTTGATACAACTAGATCATAGCTTGTATCATATAAACCCAATGGATGTCATCATTGCTTGGCTCATCCTCTTCATGCCTGTAAAGGAATGATTCAACACATTGTAACAATTTCTTAGCCATACTCCTTGTTATGGGACCATTGTGGGGCAATGAGGTGTCATCGTCAGTGTTTGCATCTACAAGGTTAGGCTGTAGCTCATCAGCTTTTCAAAAACGGCGCTAATGTGGTCAAGATGATCTTCTATGGTGCGGGAATAGATTAGGATATCATCGAAATAGACAACGACAAAGCGTCCTATGAACGCACGTAAGACTTCATTCATTAGCCTCATAAAGGTACCAGGGGCGTTGGTGAGCCCGAAGGGCATCACTAACCACTCATAGAGCCCAAACTTGGTTTTGAATGCAGTATTCCATTCGTCCCCTTCTCTAATGCGTACCTGGAAGTACCCTTGTTTAAGGTCGATTTTGGTGAAGAATTTGGATCCGTGCAACATGTCTAACATATCGTCTAGTCTAGGTATGGGGTACCTATACTTGACGGTAATCTTGTTTATGGCTCGGCAATCGGTACACATTCTCCACGTTCCATCCTTTTTGGGTACTAAAATGACGGGGACGACAGATGGGCTTAGACTCTCTCGGATTTGTCCACTAGCTAGGAGCTCTTCTACTTGCCTTTGGATTTCTTTGGTTTCTTCGGGGTTGGCTCTGTAGGGTGGGCGATTGGGTAACACAGCTCCGAAACAAAGTCGATTTGGTGTTCTATTCCTCTAATGGGTGGTAATCCGGATGGTGGTTCAGAGGGAAATAGAACTTCATATTCTTGGATAAGGGACGCAACTGAGGTAGGTAAGTTTTGTGGGAGTTCTTCAAGGGCAAGTTGACATGACTTTGGGATGATGATGAGGACAGTTTGGTTGTTATAAAATGCACGTGTAATCTCTCTTTTCTTTGCAAAATACCCACACTTCTTTTTGGAGTCGTTGTTACTTAGGGGCACTACCTCTTTTCCCTTGCTCTCGTGTTTTTTGTTCTCACTTTTCATACACTCCACAAATTTTCTCTCGGCTTCTTTTTCCTTAGGATCGGCTCTAGACTTGGACATGCGTTGGTGATCCTCTGGGCTTTGTGTGGTGGAAGTGCATGCAGTTTGTATAACTTGCCATTCAATTTGAAAGAATAACGATTCAAATAACCATCATATGTAACATGTCGATCAAATCGCCATGGCCTACCAAGTAAGATATGACTAGCATGCATTGGTGCGACATCACATAAAACATCATCTTTGTAACTACCAATGCTAAGAGAAATCAAAACTTGTTTACTTACGCTAACTTCACCGCAGTCATTTAGCCATGCAAGTTTGTAAGGATGCGGATGATTAGTCATACGCAAATTCAGTTTTCTTACTAATTCGATGCTAGCCACATTCGCACAAGAACCGGAATCAATGATCATGGTGCACACTTTAGCATTTATCATGCAATGAATATGGAAAATATTTTCTCTATGTTGTTCGTGATCATCTAATTTCGGATATGCATTTAAAGCTCTACGCACAACAAGAAACTCCTTAGTGTCAAAATCATCTAATGCGCGCCTAGATCCTCTTCAGGTTCAATTTCATTATCATGCTCGGACTCGTTTTCATGCTCGGACTCGGACACATATTCGTTTGTCTCTTCAATTAACATGATTCTTTTTGCATTAGGACATTCTTTTCCTGTGTGACCACGTCCTTGACATTTATAACATTTAATATCTCTAAACCTGTTTGAGGGATCCGAAGAATTGCTGGTAGGAGCCTTTTGTTGGGTGCGTTCATCTCTCCTTTGTGTGGATTGCACACGATTGTCCATCCTTTGCGACGCTCCTTGGTCATGCGTTCGGCCTCCTGTAGGCCGTGAACTTCCTGTTCCTGAAGGCTTGCTGTAAAATCTGGATGAAGATTGATTAGTACGATAATTGGAATTGAAATTTGAGGAATTACGTACCTTTAACTGTGTTTCAATCTTCTCGGCTATATGGACCATGGTTGTGAGGCGATATAAGGTTGAAGGTCAACCCTTTGCGCAATCTCCCTGTTTAAACCATGTAAGAATCGAGCCTTGGTGGCTTCTTCAGGTTCCTGCATGTTAGACCTTTCCAACAAAATTTCTAACTCTTTATAGTACTCGTCTACACTTTTGGAACCTTGACGTAAGTTGTGCAAACTCGTGAAAATAGAACTCTCATAATTGTTTGGAATAAAACGTTGTCTCATTTCAAACTCCATTTCTTCCCAAGTAGCGATTGGAGGTTGTCTTGTCTTAGTTCTATTTCGACACAAATTCGTCCACCAATTAAGTGCATAACCAGAAAACTCAATAGAAGCGTATCTCACTTTTTGCAATTCACTATAATTGGTACAAGAAAAGATTAAATCCACTTTCGTCTCCCATTCTAAATATTCCTCCGCATTACTTTTACCATAAAACGTGGGAATATTTATTTTGGTTTTGAGAAAATCGTCATCTTGCGGGAAAAGGGGATTTTGACGTCTTTGGTAACCACGGGGAGTGTGGTCATCAAAGTCATAATCATCATGCTCAAATGGAATGTAATCATCATTGTACCTTCTTGGAATGTACCTTCTTGGTTGTGTAGGAGGAACAACCCTTCTTGCTTCGGTGGGTGGGGGCCTAATGTTATCGTCCTCAACTTCTTCTGGAGGATGGCGCTTTGGTTGTGGTAGGGGAACGGCCCTGCTTGTTCCTTGGTCATCACTCGTTTTGTAGCTTCGCTCCACGTCTTCCAAGCGATGCTTAATTACCTCATTGTCATGCATGAGTTTCTTAAGCATCTCCAGCATTTGTTGTTGCGTATTGTCAACAGTTTCGGCCTCGTTTGACTTGCTAGACGCGGAATGATTGCTGCTGGCCATTGTACCTAAGGAATTGAACAAAAACAAAGGAAAAAAAAGAAAGAAGCAAACTAACACAAAGACGAATAAACGTTAAGGGATTAGTAAAAAAATAAGCTATGAACACTCCGCTCTCGATTCTTTCCACTCTCTTACTACTTTGGTTCTTGGATAACCTGAAGTTAAGAAGTCTCAAAGCGATCAATAAGGAAGTGTATTGCCAAGGCTTCTTCAAACCACAATGTTCTCCGCTTGTTTCTTCCTTTTTGCTTTCAAGTTGCACCAATTAGTATCAAAGTAGAATCAATTGAAATGAACACAAACTTGAACTTTCTACTAAGATTCAAAGAAAATAAGCAACCAAAGTTGATGTATAAGGCTGAACCAAAGATGATTTTAATTAATTTTGATTCTATGCACTCACTATTGTTGGACCTGTACAGCACCACTAGAGGGGGGGTGAATAGTGGGTTAGCGGAAATTACACTACAATTACCTTCAAAAACTTGTTTGAAGACCCCTTTGCCTCTTTAGCCTCAGGTTCTGGAATTTCCAGAAACAGTTCACTGTTTTGAGTGTTTTGGTTGAACCACTTATACACCTGTGCAAGCTCTCAAACTTGGCAGAGATCAAGTTTAGGATGTTTATAGTATGTCACAAAAAATTCAGTCAATTCCAAGCAAGTTTGCACGTTCAAATAAACAAGACAAGTAAAGTGTGCAATTCTGGCAGTTTCAGGCAGAATGTTAGCTTAACTTCAAACGATGATGTCTCAAAATCTACCCATGCTATTTTGATGAATCTTATGTCAAATTAAACCTTATGATGTCTAGTTTAATTTGATATAAGGCTCACTTCAAGATTCGCAGGATAACCTATTCAAATTGAACAAGTTTTGCACACTGGTCAGAATTGTTCACAGAATGCAGCAACGATTTTGTGAAGACGATTTGAATATGCTAAACTCCTTATAATTTAGTGATTCTTGCGGCTAATGAAAGCTAACACGTTGAAGTATAATATATCCAAAATTCATGCAATTCTAAGACTGTTTGCCTGTTCAATTATGCGTGCCAAGTTAGTGTAATTCTCAGGCAGAAAACAGTAAGTGCAGAAAATAAGTAAAGAACACAAGGAGTTATCCTGGTTCGGTCAATGTGACCTACTCCAGTCCCAAGAGACACCTTCTCTTGGATTTCACTAAACACCAAACACAAATGTCACCTTACAAAGCCAAAGGAAGAAGCTTTTCACCAACTTCTTCAAGAGACTGCACCAAAACTGAAAAACAGCAACTAGTTTGTTTCACCTTTGCACCTTTGCACCTTTTGCTCACCTCTAAGGAGTAAGCTTTATACACCAGCTTCTCCCTTACAATATATGTCGTTTAAAGGTGTTGAAATGACAAGAAATGAAGAACTATATAATCATAAAGCTTGCTGCAAACGTGTTCTTCAATAGAGGAGAGTAGAAGAGAAGAATGGAGAGAGTGAGCTGATTATCTTGCTTGCTTTCTGTTGTTGTGCTTTTACTCTTCATCTTTGGAGCTATTTATAGCCAAGAGGACAGCCTAAAGGCTCCTCTAAGTAGACGTTGGAATGGTTGAGAAATGGAGAGATTTCAGCACTTTTCTAGCTATCCAAATGAAGCTGATCTTTTGTTGCTTTGAATTGGTCTTCCAACTGAACTTTTATCCTTCATCTTATGCCATTATAGACGTTGGAGAGTAATTCAAAGATAGAGAGAAATCAGCTAAGCTTTTGAGTTTGAATTGGTCTCCAATTTTTGAACATATAGCCGTTGCATATGGCTTCCTTGGTTGAGAGATTTTTGCTTCAAATTTGCTACATTGTAGGACTTGTTTTTGTCACACATTATAACCTGAACCTTGACCATATAGCATACGAAATTTTGCTCCATTTTTGAGCCAAGATAACCGTTGTAAACAGCTCACAATATATGCAAGAATAGTCATTTGAAATCAGCACCAAAATAGGGTTTGTTTCAACTTGCCTTGACTTGTTCAAAAGCTGAAGGTTTGAACATGATTTGTGCGCCAATATCCGTGTGCACACATATAATATATAGTCATTTATGTCTTCAACATGTAGCATAGAATACCATATGAAGAATGCCAAGAATTCCAAGAAAACCATATATGTGATAACCATAATATAAGAATTCCAATTGATATACCATGCTGCCCGTTTCCATAAATATAGGGCATGTACTATATGTGACATAAACACATATAAACATCATATAACCAATATATAACACGTTAGAAGATCCATTGGCAAGTGAAGAGACCAGAATACCCCTTAGCACCAAAATAGGCATTTTGTCCTAGGATGAACCTGGACATGGTGCTGCTCTAGATTCATTTTTGCCATGATGTGACATGACTTATAAATGTGTCATATGATCATATAAATCAGTTGGAAGAAGACCAAATAAGAATAAGAAGTCCAAATGGTGAAATTACCAAGATAGCCCTTATATAGGTCAATAAGCTTCACCACCGTGTCAAGTCAGTTTTTATCCGTGTCAAGCATGCTTTTCCTCAGCCAATTAGATTCTAAATTGAATAAGGATCATGTGGGCTTTTGAATGACTCAATTTGGAGTTCATTTGCTCAAGATATGAACCAAAACCTGCAATAGGATACTAAACCGAGCAATTTGCCTTATATTGTAAGTCATGTGACTTCAAGGCTTGGTTAGATCATATAATTAACATGTATTGGCATATATATGTCATCTAAGATCAGTTGAACATGTCTTGATTTAGACATGTGATTGAATTGGCCAAGTTCAATCTCATGATCTTAATCAAACTTGTTCAATCTTGATTCATTCAATCAATTTCACATTTAGCTCATTCAATCTCATGATCTTAATCAAACTTGTTCAATCTTGATTCATTCAATCAATTTCACATTTAGCTCATAAGTTCATGTCTTGCACATTATACTTTAAACGTTACACACATATACATGCTCACATATGCATTTTGCAATCATTCAAACATGATATATCACAACAATCTCCCCCTTTTGATGATTTGCAAAATTACCCCACATATGTGTATATTAAGCATCTAAATCAAGTGTAAGCTTCTCCCCCTTAATGTGTTATCTCCCCCTTAACATGATATACATACATATATACATATATCTTTTTTCTCTCTCCCCCTTAATTTTGTAAATTATGCAAAAGACTGAACCGATGCAGCAATACCCAGAATGATCTAGACATTATTGCTATTCCACATAATATGTGCACGGTGTAGTAGTTAGTTGTAAGCAATTAATCCAAGTCTTGCACGTAAATTCTCAAAGATAGCTTGATTAAGGGGTTTAGTGAATATGTCAGCTACTTGTTGATCAGTTCTAACATGTTCAATGTGTATATGTCCAAGATTAACATGATCACGGAGAAAATGATAACGTACTTCTATATGCTTTGCCTTAGAGTGTAATACAGGGTTTTTAGACAAATTTATAGCACTTGTACTATCACAATAGATGGGGATATTATTTACTTGTATTTCAAAGTCTGAAAGTTGTTGTTTAATCCACATAGTTGAGTACAACATAGACTTAAAGCCATATATTCTGCTTCAGTAGTAGAAAGTGCAACACTAGATTGTTTCTTTGAAAACCAAGATATTAGTGAGTTTCCTAGGAATTGACATGTTCCACTAGTGCTCTTTCTATCTACTCTACATCCACCAAAATCTGCATCTGAATATGCATGTAGACTTAGACTAGATTGTCTATCATACCATAAGCCTAATGTTGGTGTATGTTGAAGATATCTAAATATTCTTTTTATAGCTTTAAAGTGTGACAACTTAGGCATACTTTGAAATCTCGCACACATACATACTGCAAACATAATATCAGGTCTACTAGCAGTTAGATATAGCAATGAACCAATCATAGACCTATATAGTTTTTCATCAAATGCAACACCATTTTCATCTTTGTCTAATTTTGTTGAAGTACACATTGGTGTTGGAGATGGTTTCAAGTTTTCAAAGTTGAATTTCTTTATCATATCTCTTATGTATTTGGCTTGATTGATATGTATACCACTTGATGTTTGTTTTATTTGCAAGCCTAAGAAATAGTTTAATTCACCAACCATAGACATTTCAAACTCAGACTTCATACAATCTTCAAAGTCTTTTACTAAGTTAGGATTAGTTGAACCAAAGATTATGTCATCTACATATATTTGTATTACAAGCAAATCTTTGTCTTTCTTTTTCAAGAATAAGGTACTATCTATGGTTCCTCTTTGAAAATTGTTACTTAGTAAAAAGTTGGCAAATCTTTCATACCATGAACGGGGGGCTTGTTTCAAACCATATAAGGCTTTCTTAAGTTTATATACATGATTAGGGTTCTTTGGATCTTCAAAGCCTGGTGGTTGTTTAACAAAAACTTCTTCTTGGATATAGCCATTTAAGAATGCACTCTTAACATCCATTTGGAATAGTTTGATGTTATTATAACATGCAAAAGCTAATAAGAGGCGTATGGATTCTAATCTTGCTACGGGGGCAAATGTTTCATCGTAATCAATACCCTCTTCTTGATTATATCCTTGAGCTACAAGTCTTGCCTTATTTCTTACTACAAACCCCTTGTTCATTCATTTTGTTCCTAAACACCCATTTAGTTCCAATGATTGATTTATCCTCGGGTTTAGGTACTAAATCCCACACATTGTTTCTTTCAAATTGGTTTAACTCTTCATGCATTGCATCTATCCAATATGCATCGTTTAAGGCATCATTCACATTCTTAGGTTCAATTTGGGATATAAGTGCATGCCATTGATCATATTCATTAGGATCTATTTGCCTACGTGTTCTAACCCCTTGATTAACATCTCCTATGATAAGTTCTTGAGGATGCTTTTGTTTATCTCTTATTTGCCACCAATTACTTGGTTGTGCATCTTCAATAGGTTCATGATGTTCAATAGGTTGGTTAGGCACATTTTCTTCATTATGTTCTTGTGTAGGGGGAGTTTGAACTTCATGCATTTCAAGAGTTTGATTTGGTGTTTCAATTTGATCATTTGTAGGTGGTAGGATAAGTTCATCTTCATCATGAAGTATTTGATCATTTGGTACATAGATTTCATGTTGATTACTTGTTTGGAGATATGCATTTTCATTGAACTTCACATGTATAGATTCAACTATCTTTCTTGTTTGTGTATTATAACATCTATATGCTTTAGAGTTCATTGAATATCCCACAAATATATGTTCATCAGACTTAGGATCAAACTTATCTAAGTTATCTTTTGTGTTCAATACAAAGCATTTACAACCAAAGACTTTTAGATAGTTTACTTTTGGGAGTCGTCCATTTAAGATTTCAAATGGTGTTTTGTTCAATTTCTTTCTTATTGATAGTCTGTTGATCATATAACTTGAAGTGTTTACTGCTTCAGCCCATAAGAATTTAGGTACTTTGTTTTCTACCATCATTGTTCTTGCTACTTCTTGAATAGTCCTATTCTTTCTTTCAACTACACCATTAAGTTGAGGAGTTCTTGGTGGGGAGAATTCATGTTTTATACCCTTTTCATTACAGAATTTGATTAATTCACTATCTTTAAACTCACCACCTCTATCACTCCTTATCTTAATAACATGTGATTCATGTTCATTTTCAAGTTGTCTAATTAGATTAGTTATAGATGATGCACTTTCATCTTTTGAAGCAAGAAACAATGTCCAAGTATATCTTGAGAAATCATCAACTATTACACATACATAATAACTTCCACCTAAGCTTCTTGTTCTACATGGACCAAATAAGTCTATATGCAAGAGTTCTAGTATTCTTGACGTTGTGAACTCGGTTTTAGGCTTAAGGGATTCTCTAACATGTTTGCCTTTGATACAAGATTCACATAGTTGAAAATCATCCAAGTTAAGTTTAGGCAATCCTTTAACAAGACTTTTAGCGTGTAGTTTTTCTAAGGTTGATATACCAATGTGTCCTAAACGTCTATGCCAAAGATTGGGATCAGATTCATGTGAAACAAGACATTTTGTGTTACTACTTAGCATATCATCCATGTTAAGCACATATATGTTTCCTTCACGTTTTCCTTTTAACACAACTTGATTGTTTTTATCCATTATCTTACAAGAGGTGGAGGAGAAGAGAACATTCAAGTTGTTGTCACATAGTTGAGAAACACTTAAAAGCTCAAAGGTTAAGTTACTTACAAGTAGGACGTTTTTGATCTCAAACTTGTTTGGATCACCAACCTTGCCTTTGCCAATTATTTGGCCCTGGTTGTTGTCTCCAAAGGTGACTTTGCCACCTTTTGCAACGTTTTAAGTGTGCTAAACAAATTTTGTTGCCCGTCATATGTCTTGAGCAACCACTATCAACTATCCAATTGGCTTTGTTCTTTTCATCTTCTTTGTTGTTATAACAGCAACTTGTCTTTCTTTGATGTTATGTACCTACAAATGTAAATAACAACTTAGGTACCCTTTGATTTTGGGTCCTTTCAAGGTTAGACAAGTTAAGTTCATGTTAGTGTACCTTTAGGTACCCAAACTTGAACAATCTTTCTTGGTTTTGAAATGTTAAAATCATGTTGCATATAATGAACAAATAGTGGATTTTGATACATAGAATGTGATTGAAAAGGGGCTGCACATTTATGACTAGTTGGATAAGCATTGTAAGTTCTATATGCATTTGAATGTTGCCATGTATATGAGTTATATCTTGGCCGTGAGTTATCATAGTTTCTAGGCCGTGTATAAGCAAGATGTTGTATGTGTCTAGGCCGTGTGTTGTAAACTGATTTAGGCCGAGAGTATGTCATGTTCTTCACATAAGCATGTTGTTGCATATAAGGCATAACTTGAGCAGATTGCATACTACTTTGTTTAGGCATTCTTGTATACATGTAAGCATGGTTTCTAGGTGTATTTACCTTCCTATATGTTGATGCATTTTGCAATCTTTGTGATGAAGGTGGTGTGGGCAGAATAGGTTCATTTCTAAATGCATTTGGCCTATATTTCATGTTGGTTGAAGATGATACAAATGTTGTTTCCTTAGGTGTGTATTCAGCTTCTTTAACATATCCAAGACCTTGTTTGTTATTTCCATGCTTTTGAGATGCAATAAGAGTGTCTAACATGTTGGAAGCATTCTTAAATTGTTCTAAAGATTTGTTCAAGTCTAGGTTGCATGCTTTTAATGATTCAAATTCAGTTTGTATTTCATGTAATTTAGACTTTAAAACGTTGAAATCAACACATTGCACGCATTGCACATTTTCATGTTTGTTCTTAAGTTCCTTAATCTGATTTTGCATTGAACTAATAGTGTTAGATGATTCAAGTTGAAGAACTTCTAGTTGAGAAGTTAGATTCAAGTTAGACGTCTCCAACTTGTTCTTCTCCTCAACTATTCTTTTCTTCTCCTTGGATAGCTTCTTATATCTATCATGCAACTTTTCTAATTCATCCAACAATTCATCTTGAGTAAAATCACATTCGGAGTCAGAATCGAATGTTACCTCATTTGTAGACTTTGAAGCCAAACATGTTTGTGCAACTTCAGGTTCCTCCTCGGATTCGGATGAAGATGTGTCATCCCAAGTGCTTGAACTTCCCTTGAGAGCTTTCTTCCTCCTTTGCTTAGGTTCTACTCTAGTTTTTGTCCTTGTCTTTTCATCCATGTCACGGTTTTTGTTCTTGTTTGGACAATCATATGAGATGTGTCCTTGTTTGCCACATTCATAACACTTAAGTTCTTTATCATACCATTTACCATCTTGTTTGTTAGATTTCACATTGATAGGGGCAGCTGATTTTGCTTGTCTTTTAGTTGGTCTTTTCTTGAAAAACTTCCTTAAACGCCTAGCTAACAACATTATGTCTTCTTCATCACTTTCATCATCAGTTTCATACTCGGCTTGATTAGATGATTCGGGTTCATTTGTTACAAATGCAAGTGATTTAGACTTGTTACTAGTTTCAGCCTTTCTTATATTCAACTTGTTTTCATAAACTTTTAAAGAGCCTATCAATTCATCAAGTTTTATTTGAGAAAGATCTTTGCTTTCTTCAATGGCACTAACTTTGGCATCCCATTCAATTGGCAAACTTCTCAAAACTTTTTGCACTTTTTCTTTCATCAAAAACGTTTTACCAAGGGATTCAAGTGAGTTGTATAAGTTTGTAAGCCTTAAATCCATATCAACAATTGATTCATTAGGCAGTAAATGGAATGATTCAAGTGTAGTCATTAACATGTTAATCTTTGATTCCTTTACTTGATTAGTTCCTTCATGCTTCATTTCAAGACATTTCCACATATCCTTTGCACTTAAACATGAAGAGACATAGGCAGATTCACTCCTACTTAAACCATTCAACAATAATTGCATTGCTTTAGCATTAAGACTCATTTTCTTTTTATCTTCATCACTCCAATTTTTTCTATATTTCTCAACTTCTTGTGATAAGCCATCAATTATAACATGCTTAGTAGGCACATAAGGTCCATCTTCAATGATGGACCACAAGTCTATGTCAATAGCCATTAAGAACAATTTCATCCTAAGTTTCCAATGACTAAAGTTTTCTCCATCAAAAAGAGGTGGTCTTTGTGTGGACATGCCTTCTAATTCTATTTTCATGTGTGACTTAGACATGCTTCTTAGTGTGTGAGAAAACGTTTAAAACACTTATAAGAAGGAAAGAAAGTGTCACCTTGTTGTAGATACCAAATATGAAGAATATAAGAAAACCAGAAAATTTCCAGCAACTTTGCAACTTGGAGTGTAAACTGTTTTCAGCTCAATAAGAATATGGTGCTCAACCTTGCTCTGATACCACTTGTTGGACCTGTACAGCACCACTAGAGGGGGGGTGAATAGTGGGTTAGCGGAAATTACACTACAATTACCTTCAAAAACTTGTTTGAAGACCCCTTTGCCTCTTTAGCCTCAGGTTCTGGAATTTCCAGAAACAGTTCACTGTTTTGAGTGTTTTGGTTGAACCACTTATACACCTATGCAAGCTCTCAAACTTGGCAGAGATCAAGTTTAGGATGTTTATAGTATGTCACAAAAAATTCAGTCAATTCCAAGCAAGTTTGCACGTTCAAATAAACAAGACAAGTAAAGTGTGCAATTCTGGCAGTTTCAGGCAGAATGTTAGCTTAACTTCAAACGATGATGTCTCAAAATCTACCCATGCTATTTTGATGAATCTTATGTCAAATTAAACCTTATGATGTCTAGTTTAATTTGATATAAGGCTCACTTCAAGATTCGCAGGATAACCTATTCAAATTGAACAAGTTTTGCACACTGGTCAGAATTGTTCACAGAATGCAGCAACGATTTTGTGAAGACGATTTGAATATGCTAAACTCCTTATAATTTAGTGATTCTTGCGGCTAATGAAAGCTAACACGTTGAAGTATAATATATCCAAAATTCATGCAATTCTAAGACTGTTTGCCTGTTCAATTATGCGTGCCAAGTTAGTGTAATTCTCAGGCAGAAAACAGTAAGTGCAGAAAATAAGTAAAGAACACAAGGAGTTATCCTGGTTCGGTCAATGTGACCTACTCCAGTCCCAAGAGACACCTTCTCTTGGATTTCACTAAACACCAAACACAAATGTCACCTTACAAAGCCAAAGGAAGAAGCTTTTCACCAACTTCTTCAAGAGACTGCACCAAAACTGAAAAACAGCAACTAGTTTGTTTCACCTTTGCACCTTTGCACCTTTTGCTCACCTCTAAGGAGTAAGCTTTATACACCAGCTTCTCCCTTACAATATATGTCGTTTGAAAGGTGTTGAA